>SNQJ01S0112012.1:2259-28692 GCA_010110895.2 Picea sitchensis | reverse complement strand
AGAGGGTTTCCCAAGATAAATGTTGTGTCTCTTGTGGATGTGTATTTCTCAGTGATCTTGTTCTTATTATGCTCTTATCTTATGAAATGCAAAGAACTATAATAATGGCATAAACATTAACAGTTTCCCCCCTTGAAGTTTGTGATGTTATTTTAGGAAAACCATATATGTCGAAGCATCATGTTGTTTATGAATCTAGACCTCGTAGTGCCATTATTACTTGGGGAGGTCAACTCTACAGGGTACCGAAGGCAATCCCAACTAATGTGGTCTCTTTTATCTCCATGAAGCAATTGCAAAAGGTGGTTTATCATACCAGGAGATTTTTCCTCTTTATGGTTCAGTTGGAAGGTGAACGGAAGGTCACTGTAACTGCGAAAACCTCTACACAAAATTAACATGTGGACAAGATAGTAGAAGAGCACAAAGACATCCTTATCTCACCTATTAGGGTTCCTTTACACTTTCTAGTAAACCACTCAATTGATTTGACACCCAGTGCTCCTCTGCCTATTGACCCTATATATAGGCATTATGTTATGGAGAATGAAGAAATCAAACACCATATCCAAGAACTAATTCTGAAGGGACACATTAGAACAATCTCCTCACCTTGCATGAGCCCAATTGTTCTAGTACAGAAGAAGGATGGGACATGGTGAATTTGTATTGATTGCAGAGCCCTAATCAAGCTCACAATAAAAAACCAATACCACATCCCCTAGATTGATGATCTTGTTTATTAGCTCAAGGGAGCCAAATTTTTCAGTAAGATTGATATGAAGTTAGGGTACCACCAGGTGTCGATTGAGAAAAATAATGTATGCAAGACATCCTTCAACTCTAAAGAAGGTCTCTTCGATTGGTTTATTATGCCTTTCAACTTGACTAATGCCCTGACCACATTCATGTGGATGATGGATGATATATTGTGGCCATTCACAAATTCCTTTGTGGTCGTATATTTGGATGAAATCCTCATATTTATAAAAATGTGGGAGGAACATCTAAAAAACATTCAGTAGGTCTTGGGCACCTTGCAACAACACAAGCTATATGCCAATTTGGAGAAGTGTTCCTTTTGCATGCAGAGAATCCAATATTTGGGATACATCGTGGATGAGCAGGGTGTGCATGTGTATCCAGCTAAGATCTAATTAATTTGTGATTGGTAGGCCCCGAAGAAATTGGCTGAGCTCCTTAGCTTCTCAGGCCTCACCAAATACGCTTGGGCCCTAAGCCAAATTACCAAGGGTGGAGCGAAGGACAAGCTTATTTGGGCCATGCCCCAGTAGAAAACATTCAAGGATTTTAAATTCTGCCTTTGATCAGGAACAATCCTTATTATGCCAGACCTGCAACAACCATTTGAGATTGAGACAAATGCTTCATATTAATCTATCATCACAGTCCGTACTCAACATGGGCATTCGGTGGCCAATCACAGTGAAACAATATATGGTGTTGTTAGAAGATACCCCACCTATGACAAAGAGATGTACTCCATTGTGTAGTCATGTCGACAATGGAAGCATTACATTCTCGGGAAGGAAACGATCATCCACGTTGATTACCGGACTCTAAAGTTCATGCAGACAGAAGGAAATTTATAGAATGATTGTCATTAGAAGTGGTCCACGTACATGCAAAAGTTCCACTTGAACATCAAGTACAAGAAGGGTATCACAAACCATGTCATAGACTGCCTCAATTGATCCTCGGTTGTGGTGATAATCACAGTTCTTAAGTCATGTGGGCATGATACATTATGGTGGCCACAAGTATACAATAGTGATTCTCACTTTGCTTCTCCCTATCAAACATCGAGTGCAATAAAACCAGTTCCATACTTTCATCTGTAGGATGGACTATTATGTCATCCAATCCATCTGTGTGTTCCTTTAAGCGACCATGCAAAGCTTATTTTGGAAGCTCATTACAATCGGTCGGCATGATACTTTGGTGTGGACAAAATAGTGGCAATACTACAAAAGAATTTTTATTGGCCAAAGCTTTGACAATATGTCCACAAGTACATCAAATCTTGCACTTCATGCACCATTTCCAAACCCGCCATCAAGAAACAAGGACTATACACCCCTTTTCCTACGGATATGCCTTGGGAGTCCATATCCATGGATTACATGTCCAATATTCCTTCAACCAAGCATGGGAATGATTGTGTCTTCGTGGTTGTTGATTGATTCTCTAAAATGACATTTTTGGCACCCTATAAGAAGAGCATCATAGTCAAGGCCACCGCCAAGCTCTTCTTTGAACATGTTTGTGTTCATTTTGGGCTCTCATGAACCATTATTTCAAATCAATACAATAGGTTCTTGAGTACTTTGGGGTCCAGCCTATGGTCAATGGTGGACACCAAGTTGACCAAATCGATTGCCTTCCACCCACAGATTGATGGAAAAACATAGGTAGTCAACAGAATGATTGTCCATATCCTGACGATGTACAATTCCAAACATCAACGCACATGGGATGAGAGCCTTACTTATTTTCAACATAGCTACAACAGAGCCCTCCATATTTTTGGACAGCAGAAGCAAAACAGAGCATAAAACTGTTAACACAACAACAATCACGCAATTGATAAAGTGATTTATGTGGAAACCCAATGAGAGAAAAAACCACGGCAATGATAATCGATATTCTTTTATTCAAGGGATAATTACAATAGCCAACCCATGCAAACAACCATCCTCTCCTCTCATACACACAACACCTCAGTATTTCGTCTTTCTCTCACACACTCACTACACATTGCACTTACCTCTATGGGTATGTTCGTATATATAACATCTATCACTCAGTTACACAGACTAATCATGAATAGATCACATAGTTACATGAACAATTCATAAATAGATTGCATGGATGTGAATTAACATAGTTTCATGCATGTGCATGTAACCACATGAGGAAATTCGTTGGCATGTTTCCAACAATATCCACCTTGACAACAATTTACCTGATATATCATGCCCATAATTAATTCATCACCTTTTCTGCAAGCCAAGAGAAACCAAACACCATCACAGCTCCGCAATTTCTCTGACAATACCATTATGTGAACTTGTTTTCACAATTCACTCCAGCATGGACCATTATGTCTTCATCAGTAACCTCTCTAATAAACCGATGAGCTTGTAAAAATCTCATGAATCATAACCACAGACCAAATCACTACAACCATTGTAGGTGATACTTGTGCTTATGTGTTTGAAGCACCCATTTCCATGCTCTTGACATGGTTTTTCCATGTGTCTACTCACAACACCAACTGCATGTGAAATTCTAACCATTTCCGCATTGCAATCATCAAACTTCCTACTAGCATATAATACTCGAGACATATAACCCTTTTCTTATTCATCAATTAGGACATAAACCTGAAGAGAATTTACAATGGAAAGCCAAAGGGATTTTACTAGTTTCACATTATTCATACTGAATTTCCTGAGTATCTTCACCACATACTTATGCTATGATAATCAATCTTACCATATTCCATGTCTCTGTGTGATGGTGACCTACCAGATAGCACAACCGCTTATGTCCACAACTATTGTTGCAACTTGGCATTACTGAACATGCCTATTCGATCCCAACTTCCTTGCAATACTTTTCAAGTTCCATGGATATGAAATTTCCTTCATCATATATTCTCAAACACTTGATTGACCTGCCAACACATCAGCCTTTCTACATGCCCACCTTTCTAAACTAGACACACTGCTCCACCTCGAACTTTGCATTCAAACAACTTTGACCAAATCCGGCCAAACCTGCCAAGTAAGCCTTCACCGCTTATCTCTAGGCCCATTTAAAATTGAGTTCACCAAGCCTTTTATAGGCTTCATTACATGCAATCCATGGACACAATACCACAGGATACCCAAAACACATGGACCCGAAAAACCACCTGCTTTGACCTAAAAATAGATTTAACTCATTAACTCTTTCCTGAGTCAAGGTTAACCCAACATACATGCCCCCCCACATATTCAATCTACCTAAATCTATGTCTATACTTTTCATAGGTGACCTTATAAACCAGGGGTACGCGTGCATATTCAAGTCTTACAGACATATGCCCATTTACATGCAATCAATAATTTCTACAACTCTAAAGTAAATACAATTTATTTATTTTTTAATTAATTCATGGTGACTCAACCATCACCGCCCTGCACCTTCTATGTGAACACAGGTGGAGAGACACAATAGACAGACAAAACTTCATCAACCATACTTGTAGCTAAATTTGCTTCTTTTGTGGAGTCCTCTTTGGATGCTTGTTGTCTTTTCCAACAATCCTTCTTGAGATGCCTAGATTTTCCACAAAACCAACATTTTTCCTTACTCTTACTGTCTTTTGACTTAGACCTCGTTGTACCTTTCTGGTCTTTCCCTCCTTCTGTAGATTGACCTTTGACCACTATTGCTTCTATTGTTGAAGTTTCTTTACTAGATCTTTTCCTCATCTCCTCAGACAACAAAGCTCCCACAACAGTGTCATAATCAATGGCATCTGTTGTGTTAAACCACACAGTTGTGATCAAATTATCCCAAGACTCAAGCAAAGAACACAGTAGCATAATCGCCTTGTCCTCATCTTCGAACTTTACTTCCTTATTAGTTAATTGACAAATCAGATTGTTGAAAACATTCAAGTGATCAACAATTTTTGTATCTTCTTTCATATGCAAGTTGCACAACTGCCTCTTCAAGAAGATTTTGTTCGACAAGTTCTTTGTCGTCTACAGACTCTCCAGTTTGGTCCACGAACATGTTGTTGTCGCCTCTTCAACGATGTTAAACAACAGTATTGAGGGCTCTTGCATCCAGATCCTCCCAGTCCTCGTCTGTCATGCTTGTCAGTTTCTTTGACTTTCCAGCCAAGGCCTTTTGCAATCCTTGTTGCACAAGCAGATCTCACATCTTGAGTTTCCATAGAGTAAATATATTCTTACCGTTGAATTTCTCCACCTCAAACTTAGAACACTGCACTTTCGCCATTAGCACACACCGCCCAAAAATAGCTACAACTTATAAAACCAAGCTTTTAATATGGAGGAATAAACTTATAATTCAATATTAAAACCAAAAGTAGTGGTTAAAAAGTTTAAATACTAATAATAATAAATATTTTATACCTTATAAAACCTTTTACCCAAAACCTTAAAAAAGTTCAACTCTTAAACAAATAATATTCTTTGACATCCAACTATTTATTTTGTAAAAGCGATCCTTCATATAATGTATTGTGCTCAATGAAAAGGGTCATTTATACCTCATGCGATCCTTCAAACCTCATGCTCTCAACTTCTTCGAATTTTGAATAAATGTAGGCAAAAAAAAGTCCACTTACATACCACGACTTTCAACATGTATCACTCCACTTGTGATGGAAAATGGTTATCACTCCTTTTTTTAGCATATAGTATTTAGATCCCCCAACACAGCGTAAGGCACGTTGGAGCTAAGAACCCTGTAAAGAATTCATCCTGCACACATATTTTTCTCTCCTGCACGTGGATTTCATTCATTAATATCAGATTGAATCTCAACGCTTCAATTGAATTCATCCTCACACATCAGATCTTACTCAACTCGGCTCACCACCAGATCTCACTCAACTCGACTCACCACCAGATCTCACTCAACTCGACTCACTAGCTTTGATACCATTTGCTTGGTAGCGGAAGCAAAACAAAGCATAAAATTTTGAACACAACAACAATCGCACAATTGATAAAGTGATTTATGTGGAAACCCAATGAGAGAAAAAAACATGGTAATGATAATTAGTATTATTTTATTCAAGGGAGAACTACAATAGCTAATCCAGGCATACAACCATCCTCTCCTCTCATACACACAACACCTCAGTATTGCATCTTGTTGGGTATGTGTTATATTCTTTGCACAAGTAGCAATGTCTGAGCATCTGCATCGGGCGCGCAGGGGGTTTAGAGGGGGGGTGCAGGGGGGCGGAGCCCCCCGAGCGGGGGTTCGGGGGCAGCACCCCTAAAAAAAAATTTTTGCATCGGGACCACATTATATCATGGTTTCTTTGCCGATCGTTTTCTATTTCCGGTTAAGGAATTAGGGTTTTGGACTAATCCAGGTCATTGGGTTAGGGTTTTGGATGTCTCTGGCTCCTATATGTATTTTGTATTGTAAACATTGTAACACAATGAATGAATATAGAATATGTTGGTTTTCCCGGTTTGGGTTTGGGAAAAATCTTTGTGTAATGTTTGTATTTGCCAGTGTATATTTTTTGTTCTTTTCTCAATATCTGTTTGCAGTAGATATTGTACAAGGTTAGAATTCACACATCTTGCTCTCACACACTCACTACACATTTCACTTACCTCTATGGGTATGCTCGTATATATAACATCTATCACTCAATTACATAGGTTGATCATGAATAGATCACATAGTTACATGAACATTTCATAAATAGATTGCATGCATGTGCATTAACATAGATGAATGCATGTGCATGTGACCGCATGAGGATATTCGTTGGCATGTTTCCAACACATATCTATATTGGTCTTGTCTCTTTTTAGGTGTGCTTGGGGTTCTAGCCATTGGTTGCCACTGACATAGCTCTTCCCATTGCAGTTTCACATGAAGAGTCCTCCCATGCTCAGATCAAGGTTGATAGAGCAACCCAATTTGTTGAGTCAATACAGCACATTCAACAACAAGTTCATGACATTTTGTTGAAATCCAATGCCAAGTACAATAAGTGCCACAATCAACATCGGGTACCACAAAAGATTCAAGTTGAATACAAGCTATGGTTGCATTTGCAGAAAGAGCACCTCACAAGACGCCATAGAAATATCTTCCCACTTCAATACATGCCTTACACCATCACCAAGGTTGTGGGTGAGAATGATTTTGAATTAAGTATTCCTCATTTCCCTGGATTGCACGGGGTATTTAATATGGAACTACTTTGACCATATTTTCCACCTCTCCTGGACACTTTGGACGTAGTCGAGCAATTGGCCCCTACATAACTCGATCCTGACTACATTGAGCAGGCGACATTTGATCGGATCATGGGCACCAAGATGAATGGCACTCACCAACAAAACATCCAACTCTATCAAGCCATCAAAGCAGGGCAGTTTGTTAGGGACCTAACCTCCCTAACCCCTCACGTAGGTAGAATAATATGTTTTCCATGTAATAAAGGTCAACATTAATTAATAAGGCCTATTTAATAAACGTGAACAAGTCAATGTAAGAAGACCTAATAGAAGTTTATGCTTCTAGAAAGATATTCCTCTAGAATGTTCTTTAGAAGATAGAATTAGTATAAATAAGAGTACTAGGCATGAGAAATATTCTTGATAATTATTATAATAGAGCTATGCTCTACCGGAGGTTGCCCCCTCGAAGAGGCAATTGAACATTGTTTTTTTTAAATAAAGGTATTATTTTTGGTGTTGCTCTTCTCAATATTTCGTTGTTCCATTGATGTATGTTGAATATTCTCGTTTATGCATATTCTATTACATTTGATACCTTACAAGTGGTATCAGAGCACTTTCCTTGGCAAGAATTGTGGGTAAAAAAAAATTCCATTGTAGAGATGTGTATTGTCAGCGTCTTTAAAACACAAAGATCTTTCATTCAATAGGTAAAACTACGGTGGGGAAGACTACATGAAGACGATATAGACAGTTTCATGGGGTTGCCTAGAAACAAAAGTTTCTCCCTTGTTGGAAACCTTTGTAACCCGTGTTGGTACCCCTTGAGTAGTACCGCATCAGAAAGAATCTATACACGACCATCACTCCCACGTACCGACGGGTATATCGAGAGTCCCCTAGGCCTTCTGAAACCATCCCT
The DNA here is from genome assembly GCA_010110895.2 of Picea sitchensis. Classification (NCBI taxonomy): domain Eukaryota; kingdom Viridiplantae; phylum Streptophyta; class Pinopsida; order Pinales; family Pinaceae; genus Picea; species Picea sitchensis. Next base: position 20,793 of record SNQJ01S0112012.1, on the reverse strand, counting down.
AGAACAATCGATCAGTCGCTTGACTTCTATAGTGTCATCGAGAACGACACTCGGGAAGATACTCTTTAGTACCTAAGTAATCAGGTAGTACGGCTAAGGGTACGATCAATCCTCCTTAGTTGGTGCCTCAATATATTGGACCGAGTACTATTGTTCGACCCCACACGTATATCAAAGAGTTATAGCACAGGGAAAACCCTTGTCCATAGGCAACCTGCAAACCCTAAATTGGGGGGAACATACCAGACAAGGAACAAAAAGGATATTTTGTGTCGCACATCCTTTCCTCGTGCATTCTGGTTGGGAAATTACTACACATTTGTCTCTATTAATAATTTGGGCATTTTTACACTGCAATATTATTCAGGTCGGAGTATAACCTCCGCAGGAGTAAAAAAAACTACTATAGTGGTCCCGTCAACACCCTTATTTGCTACCATTACGAAACCCGCCATCAAGAAACAAGGACTATACACCCCTCTTCCTACGGATATGCCTTGGGAGTCCATATCCATGGATTACATGTCCAATTTTCCTTCAACCAAGCATGGGAATGATTGTGTCTTCATGGTTGTTGATTGATTCTCTAAAATGACAGTTTTGGCACCCTATAAGAAGAGCATCGTAGTCAAGGCCACCGCCAAGCTCTTATTTGAACATGTTTGTGTTCATTTTGGGCTCTCATGAACCATTATTTCAAATCAATACAGTAGGTTCTTGAGTACTTTGTGGTCCAGCCTATGGTCAATGGTGGACACCAAGTTGACCAAATCGACTGCCTTCCACCCACAGATTGATGGGAAAAAAAAGGTAGTCAACAAGATGATTGTCCATATCCTGACGATGTACAATTCCAAACATCAACGCACATGGGATGAGAGCCTTACTTATTTTCAACATAGCTACAACAGAGCCCTCCATATTTCTGGGCAACATAAGCAAAACAGAGCATAAAACTGTGAACACAACAACAATCACGCAATTGATAAAGTGATTAATGTGGAAACCCAATGAGAGAAAAAACCACGGCAATGATAATCGGTATTATTTTATTCAAGTGATAATTACAATAGCCAACCCATGCATACAACCATCCTCTCCTCTCATACACACAACACCTCAGTATTTCGGCTTGCTCTCACACACTCACTACACATTGCACTTACCTCTATGGGTATGCTCATATATATAACATCTATCACTCAGTTACATAGACTGGTCATGAATAGATCACATAGTTACATGAACAATTCATAAATAGATTGCATGGATGCACATTAACATAGTTTCATGCATGTGCATGTGACCACATGAGGAAATTCGTTGGCATGTTTCCAACAATCTCCACCTTGACAAAAATTTACCTAATATATCATGCCCATAATTAATTCATCACCTTTTCTGCAAGCCAAGAGAAACCAAACACCATCACAGCTCCGCAATTTCTCTGACAATATCGTTACGTGAACTTGTTTTCACGATTCACTCTAGCATGGACCATTATGTCTTCATCAGTAACCTCTCTAATAAACCGATGAGATTGTACAAATCTCATGAATCATAACCACAGACCAAATCACTGCAACCATTGTAGGTGATACTTGTGCTTATGTGTTTGAAGCACCCATTTCCATGCTCTTGACATGGTTTTCCCATGTGTCTACTCACAACACCAATTGCGTGTGAAATGCTAACCATTTACGCATTGCAATCATCAAACTTCCTACTAGCATATAATACTCGAGACATATAACCCTTTTCTTATTCATCAATTAGGACATAAACCTGAAGAGAATTTACAATGGAAAGCCAAAGGGATTTTACTAGTTTCACATTATTCATACTGAATTTCCTGAGTATCTTCACCACATACTTATGTTGTGATAATCAAGCTTACCATATTTCATGTCTCTATGTGATGGTGACCGAGTTACCAGATAGTACAACCACTTATGTCCACAACTATTGTTGCAACTTGGCATTACTGAACATGCCTATTCGATCCCAACTTCCTTGCAATACTTTCCAACTTCCATGGTTATGAACTTACCTTCATCATATATTCTCAAACACTTGAATTGACCTCCCAACACATCAGTCTTTCTACATGCCCACCTTTCTAAACTAGACACACTGCTCCACCTCGAGCTTTGCATTCAAACAACTTTGACCAAATCCGGCCAAACCGGCCAAGTAAGCCTTCACCGCTTACCTCTAGGCCCATTTAAAATGGAGTTCACCAAGCCTTTTATAGGCTTCATTACATGTAATCCATGTACACAATACCACAGGACACCCAAAACACATGGACCCGAAAAACCACCTGCTTTGACCTAAAAATAGATTTAACTCATTAACTCTTTCCTGAGTCAAGTTTAACCCAACATACATGCCCCCCCACATATTCAATCTACCTAAATCTATGTCTAAACTTTTCATAGATGACCTGATAAACTAGGGGTACACATGCCTATTCAAGTCTTATAGACATATGCCCATTTACATGCAATCAATAATTTCTACAACTCCAAAGTAAATACAATTTATTTATTTTTTAATTATTTCACGGCGACTCAACCATCACCGCCCTGCACCTTCTATGTGAACACAGGTGGAGAGACACAACAGACAGACAAAACTTCATCAACCATACCTGTAGTTGAATTTGCTTCTTTTGTGGAGTCCTTTTTGGATGCTTGTTGTCTTTTCCAATAATCCTTCTTGAGATGCCCAGATTTGCCACAAAACCAACATTTTTCCTTACCCTTACTGTCTTTTGACTTAGACCTCGTTGTACCTTTCCGGTCTTTCCCTCTTTCTGTAGATCGACCTTTGACCACTATTGCTTCTATAGTTGAAGTTTCTTTACTAGATCTTTTCCTCATCTCCTCAGACAACAAAGCTCCCACAACAGTGTCATAATCAATGGCATATGTTGTGTTAAACCACACAGTTGTGATCAAATTATCCCAAGACTCAAGCAACGAACACAGTAGCATAATCGCCTTGTCCTCATCTTCGAACTTTACTTCCATATTAGTTAATTGACAAATCAGATTGTTGAAAACATTCAAGTGATCAACAATTTTTGTATCTTCTTTCATCTGCAAGTTGCACAACTGCCTCTTCAAGAAGATTTTGTTTGACAAGTTCTTTTTCATATACAGACTCTCGAGTTTGGTCCACAAACCTGTTGTTGTCACCTCTTCAGCGATGTTAAACAACACCTCATCTGCCAGACATAAACGAATAGTACTGAGGGCTCTTGCATCCAGATCCTCCCAGTCCTCGTCTGTCATGCTTGTCAGTTTCTTTGACTTCCCAGCCAAGGCCTTTTGCAATCCTTGTTGCACAAGTAGATCTCGCATCTTGAGTTTCCATAGCACAAATATATTCTTACCGTTGAATTTCTCCACCTCAAACTTAGAACACTGCACTTTTTCCATTAGCACACACCGCCCAAAAACAAATACAACTTATAAAACCAAGCTTTTAGTATGGAGGAATAAACTTATAATTCAATATTGAACCCAAAAGTAGTGGTTAAAAAGTTTAAAAAATAATAATAATAAATATTTTATACCTAATAAAACCTTTTACCCAAAACCTTAAAAAAGTTCAACTCTTAAACAAATAATATTCTTTGACATCCAACTATTTATTTTGTAAAAGAGATCCTTCATATAATGTATTGTGCTCAATGAAAAAGGTCATTTATACCTCATGTGATCCTTCAAACCTCGTGCTCTCAACTTCTTCGAATTTTGAATAAATGTAGGCAAAAAAAAGTCCACTTACGTACCACAACTTTCAACATGTATCACTCCACGTGTGATGGAAAATGGTTATCACTCCTTTTTTTAGCATATAGTATTCAGATCGCCCAACACAGCGTAAGGCGCGTTGGAGCTAAAAACCTTGCAAAGAATTCATTCTGCACACAGATTTTGCTCTCCTGCACATGGATTTCATTCATTAATATCAGATTGAATCTCCACACTTCGATTGAATTCACCCTCACACGTCAGATCTTACTCAACTCGGCTCACCAACTCTAATACCACTTGCTTGGTAGCAGAAGCAAAATAGAGCATAAAATTTTGAACACAACAACAATCACACAATTGATAAAGTGATTTATGTGGAAACCCAATGAGAGAAAAAACCACGGCAATGATAATCGGTATTCTTTTATTCAAGGGAGAATTACAATAGCCAACCCAGGCATACAACCATCCTCTCCTCTCATGCACACAACACCTCAGTATTGCGTCTTTCTCTCACACACTCACTACACATTTCACTTACCTCTATGGGTATGCTCGTATATATAACATCTACCACTCAATTACACAGACTGATCATGAATAGATCACATAGTTACATGAACAGTTCATAAATAGATTGCATGCATGCGCATTAACATAGATGAATGCATGTGCATGTGACCGCATGAGGAAATTCGTTGGCATGTTTCCAACACATATCTATATTGGTCTCGGCTCTTTTTAGGTGTGCTTGGGGTTTTAGCCATTGGTTTCCACTGACATAGCTCTTCCCATTGCAGTTTCACATGAAGAGTTTTCCCATGCTCAGATCGAGGTTGATAGAGAAACCCAATTTGTTGAGTCAATACAACACATTCAACAACAAGTTCATGACATTTTGTTGAAATACAATGCCAAGTACAAGAAGTGCCACAATCAACATCGGGTACCACAAAAGCTTCAAGTTGAATATAAGGTATGGTTGAATTTGCAGAAAGAGCACCTCACAAGACCCCATAAAAATATCTTCCCACTTCAATACATGCCTTACACCATCACCATGGTTGTGGGTGAGAATGATTTTGAATTAAGTATTCCTCATTTCCCTGGCTTGCACCGTGTATTTAATATGGAACTACTTTGACCATATTTTCTACCTCTCCTGGACACTTTGGACGCAGTCAAGCAATTGGCCCCTACATAACTCAATCCTGACTACACTGAACAGACGACATTTGATCGGATCATGGGCACCAAGATGAATGGCACTCACCAACAAAACATCCAACTCTATCAGACCATCTGCAAGATACCAGATATATAAAATATGCAGAACAGAAATAAAATGCTAGAAATGGCAGAATAACAGTAAAATATCTAGCATAATCTTCACAATACACAGAAATGATATACGAAATAGCAATAGAAAAAACACTTTGATTCAGAAAGAAATGTTCACAAGCCTCTTCGAGGGGGCAACCTCTAGTCGAGCAGTACTCTGTTACAATAATATCCAAGCTAGGGTTCCCAGCAAAGGCTCTGCTACAATAATCTCCGCTAGGTTCATATACCTCGCCCCTTAGTTATACTCAAATATGTCTATTAAGAGAAGCATCTAGAGGAAGATCCTTCTAGAAGCCGGCTTCTATTAGGTCTTCTTAAGACCGGGCCTTTATTCCCATATTTTATTGAAAGGCCTTTATTAATATTGACCTTTTATTGCTATCCAATACATTGATCTACCCATGCTGGTTAGATCTTAACATGTCCGCTTCCCAAAACAACCTTGTCCTCAAGGCTTGAGATGTGGGAACCGCTGCAGAATGGTAGCTGGTTCCCAAGTGGCATCCGCTAGAGTCATATCTTTCCACCGTATTCAGCACTTCCTGATGGCTCCTCCGACGCAGCGACGCCACGCTGGTCCAAACCTATGGTTGTAGCCAAATGGATCCTTCTTCACTAACTCGAAGGTTGGTTTGAATTTGCACCCGGTTCCAATCACCTCTTCGCTACGAAACATGAAAACAGATGTAGCTTTTCTCGACCGACCGTAGAGCTAACTGGTATGCAATTTGTCCCACACGCTTGAGAACCGTGGTAAGGGGCCATAGAATTTGGGTGCGGCCTTCCGGACATTGCTCAAATTCTGAGGGAAGTTTGTTTATATGGTTAAAATGAAACCGGATCCCCTTCTCACAAATTGACGTTCAGAGTGATTTTGATCTGCTTGCTGCTTCATCTATTATGTGCCATGACCAAGTTCTCTTTAAGGGTACGGGCGATATCCTCTGACTGTGAGTGTTTGGTCAACCGCCTCGACCTTCGCCGAGGTACCCGATAGTATGAGAGAATTGATGGTGGCTTCTCGGTCCATATAATCGCTTCAAAAGGAGTCATGCGAGTGGTTGTATGGTATGTAGTGTTGTACCACCATTCGGGCTTAGGCAACCATTGAGCCCATCGTGTTGTTTCTTTTCGTGAGGCAAGCACTTCTCGACATGTTTCCAAACATCTGTTGACAACTTCCATTTGACCATCCATTTGGCCATGATAAGCTGAGCTGAGATTCAATTGTGTGTCTTGTAGCTTAAACAATTTTTGCCAAAAATTGTTTGTGAAAGTTGGGTCTTGATCGAAAACAATAGAGCGGCATGCCATGCACCAGAAGACCGGGTCCATAAAATTTGATCCACCGTGTATGCAGTAAATGGTGGGGAAGAGCACAAAATGAGCATATTTGAAAGGCTGCATCCACCACCACCATTATGACTTATTTATTCCCTGATTTGGGTAAGCCTTTGATAAATTCCATAGAGATATCCTTCCAAATAGCGGGGAATCGGAAGCGGTTGAGGTGCCCGAGATTGATCAAGTTTCTCCTTGTTATGCTGACACACCTCACATTCGCCATCAAACTTACTTGGATGTCCTATTTCATACCATCCCGTGAAAAAGAACGCTTGACTCGGCCATATGTTTTGGTGAACCCTCGAGTGCCCCGCCGGTAAGGTAGCATGAAGCTCTTAAAGTACCGTGGATTTAAGCTGATTGTTTACTTAAATACAAGTTTAATTCCTTTGTAGCGAAGCTCATCCGGATCCAAGAGTACCCTAGGAGCCAGAGCCTTGTTCTGCAATAGCTAGATCAGATGTGAACTTTTGGTATCTTGTAGCCATTCCTGGTGCACAGCCTTGAGCCAATCGGGTACAATGAAGGAAAGAGAAAAAGGATCCTTCGCCTTCATATTTCTGACAAGGCATCCACCATGACATTGTCTTTGCCCTTCTTGTAAATGATCTCATAATCATATCCAAAGAGCTTAGTCAGTTCATTTTTGTTGTTCCCGGAAGAAATGCTGTTCCAAAGTACTCTGAGGCTTTGATGGTTCGTCTTAATTTGGAAGCTGCTGTCTCCAAGAGATACCTGGGACGCTAATAATCCAGTATGACCAACATTATTTTTCATAAATGGCTTTGCCCAGATTCTTCGCATAGCTAGTTTTGCTAGTGAAGGCCAAAGGTCAATTCTCTTGCATAAGGACAAATAGCCAATTCCTTTCCCCGAGGTGTCATGACCCAACACAAAGGTCTTTGTGAAGTCGGAAGGGCTGCATAGGGAGTGGTGCACATATCGCCTTTCGTTTGAAAAAGCTTGAGCAAATTACTGGAGTCCAAGGAAAGAAAGCTCTTTTAGGAGAGTCAGAAGAGGTGCTGCAATTTTTCCATAGTTCTTAACTAATCCTTATGCAGTAATACACTGTGAGGCCCAAAAAAATCCACGCAAACTTTTGAGAGTCTTTGCGCGCCGCCTTGCATAGATTCAATCTTTTGTGGATCCACCCTAACGCCATCCTCGCCTGCTCCTACCCCACGTGATGACCCAAGTATTCTACTTCTGAGGCACCAAAAGCACATTTGGATCAAGCTGTGAAAAGCCGGTGTCGAGAGTAGGCTTTTAATAACTTGATCCACATGAGTGAGATGGTCCTGGTCTGTGCTTCTATATATGAGATATCATCAAGGAAAACTAAGAATAAAAATGACGGAGAAAGGGCGGAAGACATGGTTCATGAGGCTCCAGCGAGGCTGTTACACAACAAGCCAAGGGGCATGACCAAAGACTCGTAGTGTCCCTCATGAGGGTGAAAGGTCATCTTGGGAATGTCTACATCTTTCATACCGTGATTTGGTGATAGCCCGAAATAAGATCAAGTTTGGTAAAGAATTGGGCACCACTCAATTCATCCGTGAGGCCATCAATGACAAGAATGGGAATTTTTCTTTGATGGTTAGTTTGTTGAGAGCACGGAAGTCAGACACATTATCCAAGAACCTTACTTCTTCAGCACTCATGATCTAATCGGTGAGTAAGGGCTCGTACTAGGATGGATGACCCGGGCAAGAAGGAGTTCCTGACCATTTTTTCAATTTCATTTTTTTGTGCAAAGGGCATTATATGGACGAGCATTGGGGAAGGCTTCCCGACAAGGGGAATGGAATGATCATGGACACCGCTGGAAGGAGGGAGTCCTTGGGGAGTGGAAAATATTGTTTGATGTTTATAAAGGAGGGATTGTAGGTCTTGGGGCACCGGGTGGGGTCTTTGTGGCTTGTATGGCGTGGAGTTGGGAAATGACACCGAAATGACCTTTTGAGCAAGTCACGCGATGAGAACTACGACTTCGTGAACCAAAGAAGATGCCTTGAAATTTATATTTGTGGCCTCCTTTGTCAATCTCGTAATGGTTAAGTTATGAAAAATCCATGAGAATGGGACTCCAAGTTTCAGCCGACTGGCACCCAACACAATGTCGCAAACGCCCATGTCAATAGCAAACATATGGGATTTGAGGTGGTAGTCACCTATTTGGAGATCGCCAAGATTATTGATTGCCCACCACATTTCATAGAACCACCATTAGCAATCATGATTTGAAATTGTTGACATCATGGATGTAGCAATGGGTTTCTTGGCAATGCGGCTATCAATAAATTGTGGGTGCTGCCACTATCAACCGTGATGATGACCTTTTGGTGCTTGATGTAACCGATTAACTTTGGGGTTTGGGGGGTGAGAAGTCGGTGAGAGCATTGAGGGAAATGATCGGTTCCACTTCGAAGGGTCTGAGGGAGGGGTTATGTCGAGAGTTTCAAGTGACTCGTGCATCGTGGGGAGTGTCAATATTATTCTTCCTAATATCCTCAAAGATGGCCATAAAGAGCTTTTGTTCCTATACATTTGTGGCTCGTGAAATATTTGTCATCACACTATAATAGAGGCCTCGAGTTGGCGCTCAGACATTTCAGCCCTGGTCAACTTTTTTATCTTTAATGGGCCGGAGGGAGTAGTGGGATTTACAAGTTTAGGGCAAGGGATAAATGGAAGGCTTGGCGGTTTTGGAGAGGAAACAATTTGTTGTTCTTCTTTACATTTTTTGGTAGCTTCCACCCAAGTCGTAGGTTTCCAGCCATTGAGGACATGGCCCGACCCTCCTTGAGGCCATCGATAAACACTTCCTCGAAGAAAGCATTAGTCATTCTCTCGCTCAAAAGCCGACGCCAAATGCAAACCATGAAGTCCTCGAATCGCGTCTCAGGGATTGCTTCCAATTTTAATAAACGGCCCAAATGGTTGCGTGTCGCTGTCAAAGATCTATAAAGCTCTCAACAACAAATTGGGTCCAAGCAATATACCCTGATTCGAAGTTTTTCCATTGCCACCATTGCCGCTCTGATCTAGATGGAGAACACCATACCGGAGTTTGGCCAAGTCATATGTAATGTTGTAGAGAGAGAAATAATGTTCATTTGTGTGACCCAACCAAGGGTCCGAGCCATCAAATTTGGTTACATCTAATTCGCTGAAGGCGTATGTCCCTTGAAAGTGATGGGGTTGAATCTGAATAATGGGAAGAAGTTTCACCTTCTGTCTTTGTATCACTCTGCACCGAACTCAAGAGTCATCGGTAGGGATCTTGAGTTTGCGCAGAGTGATGCAAAGACAGATTCGCCGGGTGGTCATTGTTTGGATCTTCCGCCATTGCAGACTGCATCGCTACATTTACGGATGCATTTATGGAGGCATCATGGGAGGCAATAGTAGTACTAAGTTTCTGCACTTCTTGTTGGGTCTCAAGGAAACCCGACAGTGGTGTGTTGTGCTTGTGACTCTAGTTCTGGCTATGGGTATGGGCCATGATGATGGGTGAACCTGTATGAGCGGCGGGTCGAATTTTGGCAAGTAAAAATGATATGGATGAAAGTGATAAGGGAGAAGAGAAGACCTAATGGAATGTGTCTCAAATAATGGTGAAAAAATTCCGTGACTTTTTTTTTTTCTAATAGCCAGTGGTTATACCTTTGTCCAAGAATGTTGCACGTCAAATCCCCAAATTAACCAAATAGTATTTACTTTAGCAATCCGGAACACAGAGCATCAATAGATCTAGTTGGCTTAATTTGTTTATGTTGTTGCTTATGCTCCCCAACCCGCCAGGTATTCAAGGGTTCTACAGACAAGGGTTTGCCATGTGCTATAGCTCTCTCTGATATACTACAACCAACAAGAAGTAATTCGGCCCAATATCTCCGTGCACTAACTAAGGAGGATAGACCGTAATTTTAGTCGTACTACCATCACCTGTGTACTAGAGAGTATCTTTCCCGAGTGATGTTCTCGGTGACATCTATAGCAGTCCTGCTTAACGATAGGTTTATCTAAAAGAGGGCTTCGTGAAATCTAGGCCGATCCGCATACGTGTTGTCCACGCGCTACCACTCAAAGGTACCAACAATATAAGGTGGGCTTTCAACATATGTTTTCTTAAGAACCACTTGTATTTTGGCGTTGTATGAATCCCTCAACCGGTTTATGTGTGTAATGACTGATCTATGTGGCTTAAAGACGCCTAAATACATCTCTACCCTGAAAAAAATCACCCAATAATTTCTGCCAAGGAAATTGCTCGATACCACTTGCAAGATACCGATATATAAAATATGTAGAACATAAATAAAATGCCAGAAATGGCGTATCAATGAAATATCCAAAGATAATCTTCACAAATAATAATTTAAATGATATATGAAATAGCAATAGAAAAAACATTTTGATTTAGAAAGAATAGCTATAGGCCATGGGGGCAACTCTCCAGCTGAGCAAATACCGCTACAATAATCTCCAATCTAGGGAGTTCACATACTCGACCTTTATTTATACTAAACATGTCTATTAAGAGAAGCATCTAGAAGAAGATCCTAGAGGAAAGTGTGAAAGCTTCTATTAGGTCTTCTTACATCCGCCTTATTCTATTTTATTGAAAGGCCTTATTAATATTGACCTTTATTACATCCGAATACATTGATCTACCTATGTGCGGGTTAGGATCTTAACACCATCAAAGCAAGGCAGTTTGTTAGGGACCTAACCTCCCTAACCCCTCACGTAGGTAGAATAATATGTTTTCCATGTAATAAAGGTCAACATTAGTTAATAAGGCCTATTTAATAAACGTGAACAAGTCAATGTAAGAAGACCTAATAGAAGCTTCTGCTTCTAGAAATATATTCCTCTAGAATGTTCTTTAGAAGACAGAATTAGTATAAATAAGAGTACGAGGCATGAGAAATATGTGTCTTGATAATTATTATAATAGAGCTATGCTCTACAAGAGGTTGCCCCCTCGAAGAGGCAATTGAACATTGCTTTCTTTAAATAAAGGTATTATTTTTGGTGTTTCTCTTCTCAATATTTTGTTGTTCCATTGATGTATGTTGAGTATTCTCGTTTATGCATATTCTATTACATTTGATACCTTACAAGTGGTATCAGAGCACTTTCCTTGGCAAGAATTGTGGGTAAAAAAAAATTTCCATTGTAGATATGTGTATTGTCGGCGTATTTAAAACACAGAGATCTTTCATTCAATAGGTAAAACTATGGTGGGGAAGACTACATGAAGACGATATAGACAGTTTCATGGGGTTGCCTAGAAACCAAAGTTTCTCCCTTGTTGGAAACCTTTGTAACCCGTGTTGGTACCCCTCGAGTAGTACCGCATCAGAAATAATCTGTACACGACTATCACTCCCACGTACCGGTAGGTATATCAAGAGTCCCCTAGGCCTTCTGAAACCATCCCTAGAACAATCGATTGGTCACTTGACGTATATAGTGTCATCGAGAACAACACTCGGGAAGATACTCTTTAGTACCTAAGTAATCGGGTAGTACGACTAAGGGTACGATCAATCCTCCTTAGTTGGTGCCTCGAGATATTGGACCGCATACTATTGTTCGACCCCGTCTGTATATCGAAGAGTTATAGCATAGGGAAAACCCTTGTTCATAGGCACCCTGCAAACCCTAACTTGGGGGGAACATACTAGACAAGGAACAAAAAGGATATTTTGTGTCGCACAGCCTTTCCTCATGCATTCTGGTTGAGAAATTACTACACATTTGTTTCTATTAATAATTTGGGCATTTTGACACTGCAATATTATTCGGGTCGGAGTATAACCTCCACGGGAAAAAAAAACTAGTATAGTGGTCCCGTCAACACCCTTATTTGGGACCTATACCATTGGATTCCTCTCTTTTCCCTAATCGCAGTGGTACCTATCATTTTTAAGCCAGTTTTTTTTTCATGGACCTGACCCCCTTCTTGGAACTCTTATTTGCGACCCACCCCATTGGAAAAATTTTGCACTGATCATTGTTTTACCTATCACTTATAAGCCTTTTTTTTTATGTGGTCCCACCCACCCTTACTAACACCCTTATTTAACATATATCCCATTGCATTCCTCTTTTCACCCTGATCACCATCATATATATCATTTCTTTGTCTTTTTTCTATGGACCCACTTCCCCTCCCTGACGCCCCTCATTCTCAAATGGCCACCAATCGCAACCAAGAAATCTGTCACCTGTAAGAAGAATCCAAACAACATTTGGAGAACATCTAGAGAGTCACTTCGAACATTGGTTCCACCAATTCCAAATTGGAAACCTTCGAGGGCAACATTACAAGTGAATTTGTAGAAGTTAAGGGTGAATTGGTCTCCCTCACCACCAGTCTCAACCAATGGTTAAAACAATCCTATGGCTCTCCCTCCTCTGAACAACCTTCACACTATGAAGGTGAGAAATATTCCCATAATATGGCCTTTCATTCCAACTCCCTTCATTGTGACCCCCGTCTTCCCAGAGTTGAGGTGAACAAATTTGATGGCTCAGATCCCACATGATGGGTCACTCAAATGGAACATTATTTATCCTTGCATGGAATTACTGATGATTTTTCCAAACTTTGTTATGGTGTCCTCTATTTGGATCCTGGACGTTGGAAATGGTGGCAATGGCGTAGAAAGATATGCCAAGTGTATGTTGCTTGGACACAATTTGTTGCAGAGCTTTATGAACACTTTGACATTGACACCCATTATCTAGGTCATTTGACCAAGTTGAAATAATATGGCATAGTGGAAGACTTTATACCTTTGAACACTTGGCTTTCCAAACGGTATTTCATATGATTTCTTCATGGAATTATTTATCATTTCCCTCAAGGATTAAATTTGCGCCTAGGTCCTAATGAATCACCCTCAAACTTGGTTGGCAGCTACTCCACTAGGTCTTCCCAAACACAGACACAGAATCACCAGAAACACAACCCAACACAGCGAAACACAAACCAGACACACATCCAGTTACCTAGGCCAACTAGACACCTCACACTTGGGCCACTTACACTTACTCATACTTGTGTTCACATGTTTCCATTTTATCCCACTTTGTTGTGTTATTCATCCACCTCACTTTATTACTGTCTACTTGACATGTTGCGTCTCCTCCCACAGTCTCAGATTACGATAATGAGCCAAGGAATCCCAATAGATTGTCTCCGCCCAAAACCGCAAACCCTCATTTATTCCTCGCACTCGACCTACCAATCCTACCCCTTCTGCCACTCCCCTCAAGATCTAGAAATTAACTCAGGCATAAATGGTTGAACGCCAACTCAAGGGTCTTTGCTATAACTGTGATGAAAAATATTTACAAGGGCACAATTGTAAGGAACAAAAACTTTTTATGGCCATTTATGTGGATGTTGCTGACAAAGAGACCGAAGTTTCCCCAATGGAAGACCTTCCCCCAACTGATTTTCCTACTCCACCCTATGATCCACCAAAACTTGAACCATTGATTTCTCTAAATGCCCTTACTAGCTTCTCTGCTCCCCAAACCCTCAAGCTCATTGGATACATTAAGCACAGGAATGGCATCATCCTCATTGACAATGGAAACACCCATAATTTTATTCATCGTCACATTACTCAAGAAATCAATTGTTATATCTGTGTTGTCAACAATTTTCAAATCATGATTGTTAATGGAGGTTCCATGAAATGTGGCGGGAGTTTTGAAAATGTGTGCCTAAAAATTGGTCAGTGTTGGGGTACATGCTCAACTACATACTTAGTGACATACTCATGTTTTTCCATTTTTCCTACTATTTAGGAGGACTATTATTTATAGCATGTCTATTTATAGAAGGTCTGTTTTTATCCAGTGGATTCCTATATGTAATACCTGTTAGAAAATGAATGGATGTGCTCATTTTACCATTGACAATATCACTATTGTCACCCAACCATAGACCGAAGCCACCCTCCAAGCACCTTAACCTTGACTGAGAATCACTCCGGAAGAAAACCTTAAGTTAGATAGCCAAACAAGGGTAGTGCACCTTTCCCCAAGGATAGTGCACCAACAAGAGATGATCAAATAGTCCAAACTCTAACCAAGAGATAGTCCAAGCCAAACGTGATCTGCTAGCTGCAGCAGCTGCAATGGAAGCTCTCCTCCAAACTTGCGCACAAAACTGGGCACTGTAGTGCGCACAAGTGTTGCTCTGCAATTTTGAGACTGCCTGCCAGAATGAAGACTGGCCTCCTGTATTTATACTAATTCTGGCTAGCTGCCTGGGCCGACTTCTCATTCTGGGTATATGTTTGTTTAGTATATATTGTTTCTTCTGGCTGACTTCTTCTCTTGGAGGCTAATAACCTAATACAAGTTATCTTCTTGAGCCGACATGTCTTCTAGGATTATTAGTCAACTCATTAGGGTTTCTTCTTGCTTCCTGGAATATTCTATTCTCGTCAAGTTTACACGTGGAGGTAAATACCTCCACCAACTACCATAATATCAACACTCCCTCCTATCTAGGGAGGTATTACAGGTAATGGTCTTGAGCGAAAACATACCATTCACCTGGTAGCATCAACATAGTTGTATAGACTATCTTATGACTAGATCATGAGAACCATAATCATCATCAATGTCATCAATTGCATCATCTCTCGAAACCATACTCTATCTGAGTAATCAGACATGATGCTCACTCCACAGAGTGACACAAGAGCCATTCTTATAATCTAGAAGAGTAAATGTTCTTAACCATTTCCTGTCTGAGAAATCTTTGTTCATTGATCATTCATCTGGCTAATAATTATTTTCAACACTGTTGATAGTCTTCAAGGAAATCATAACAATATCATTCAATAGAACACAACTGTGTCTATCCATAGTAGTACACAACTACAATCCAATGGTATACTACCACAGCAAGTACCACACAGATACTTGATCAAATAGTGGAACACATCCACCACAGTAGTATACATCTACTTTCTAGAAACATACGGTCTTCATAACAATCATCTGATATCAACCTGCACAGAAACAATGTTACGATATAAAATGAATCATCTAGGCCATTCTTCCACTCACATATGTGAGATCTTGGAAGAGCATCTTCCCTCAGAAGGTCAAACATCAATGATGAGCTATCTGGACTATTTTTCTCAAACAAGGAAGAATAATTGTCCTGATTTCTGAGCCTGGACCATTCCTCTGACACTAGACAAAGTGTAACCTGGAGAGAATGAGTCTGCCCTAAGGAATGTCTATCCCTAATTTATAAACCTGGACCATTCCTCACCCTGGGCCATTCCTCCGGCACTAAACAAAGCGCAGCATGGAGAGAATGAATCCACCCTAAGGAATGATTGTCCGGACCATTTCCAAAGGAAATGACTGTCCTGCACCAACCTCCAAAACGGACCATACCCCATGTTAACCACAATGGAAATCGTTGTCCAGCGAGGCGGGCCAATCTTCTTGAGTAACCCTCAAGAAGAGAGATTTCCTTAGACCACTTCCCATGTTAACCACAATGGGAAGTCGCTGTCTCTGGTACATCAGCAATCTGGACCATTTTCTGAACTGGAAAATGTTTATCCGTCAGAAATCTCAATCCACTTTCCGAACTGGAAAGAAACTGCTCATCCTAGACCATTTTTCGAACTGAAAAATGATTGTCCATCAATCAATAATACATCAGTGCTCCCTCCCAACCTGGGAGTCGTCTCTTCCTTTTTCAATAAGGAAGTCGTCTCCACGAGCCCCAGCTTGAGTACGCAAACTCTTTCATCTTAGACAGAAGCTTTACCAAAATGTATGCTTATTTGCTCATCTGTGGAGATATGTATTGGAGAACCACTTTCTCCTTTCTGGACTTCATCACGGATAATGTAATGCTTGATTTCAAATGTACTTCCATCTAGAAAATTGGTTTTCTCTGAAGACGAAGTCGTCTCCACGAGCTCCAGCTTGAGTACGCAAACTCTTTCATCTTGGACAGAAGCTTTACCAAAATGTCTTCTTATCTGCTCATCTGTGGAGATATGTATTGGAGAACCACTTTCTCCTTTCTGGACTTCATCACGGATAATGTAATGCTTGATTTCAAATGTAATTCGATCTGGAACACTGGTTTTCTCTGAATACTTCATGTAGCTCTGATCAATAAAGTATATCATTGTTGGAAAACTAGAACATATCCATGTGGCACTTCTTCTATCATCATAAGATCTGATCTTCTGAGTCATCATCCTGATACAATATCTCTGTTATAGAAAATCTTCACCACGCTTCTGCTGTGCATTTGAGGTTCTCCACCAAGTTGTCTTCTTCCATTTGCATACAAGGGTCTCTTTCTGGTATGCCTCAAATTCTTGAGGTTGCTCTTCATATGCTCTTTGTTCAATTGCTCTGGAGAACAATCTTTGCATTCATCTGATGTAAAACTCCAACCCATGGATGTTGTGGATGATATAATGACTCATGTAGAGGTATGTCTGGTTTACTAGAACAAGTAATCGTCATAGTCTTCTCCCTCCATCTGGGAGAACCTCTAGTTCTGAACCTTGCAATGCTTGTGTATATACATTGTTCTTCATCATAACTTCCAGTTCCTCTTCTTGATTTCTTTTAGTGAGTTCATATCAGGCTGGTAATCTTGTGATTTTTAATACAATGACCGGTTGTTCTGTCTTCTCTTTCTTTCTTGGATTCTTTCATGTTCTTCCTCATGTTTTTATTTATCTCTTGGGTCCATGGAGTTTCTTATAGATTCCATGCCCTAAAGATTCCACTTCTTCCTTTCATCATAGGATCACGGCTGTGAATGGACAACCAGGGATACTTTAAGGCTTCTCTTCGAAGAAGTCTTCTTCTATGGTCGAATTGAACACATATTTCTTTTCATGTTTGCTACCATGGATATATACTTCATCATCTTCAATGGATCATAGGATTAGCTCCCTACTAATCCTTGCTTCATGTATGAATGCATGCTCTTCTTTTTGGTGATATATAACCGGCTCCCTCCATCTAGGAGAGTCCACACTTTCTTCTGCATCCTTATTCCCTTCTGCAAAGAGTTATAGGTCTTTCTCCAATTTCCTCTTGATTGTTGACTTATTTTTGTCTTTGCTTCTTCTAAGTCTCTTCAGGATTGATTCTGATTTCGGTTTATCTTGTAATAGCTTCCACATGATTTGTTTGATGTATTTCATGCTTTCATGTGTATTATCTGACTTGTATAATGATAGCAATCCTTATCTTGTGGTTCTTCCATAAGTATAGTTCTTCTTGGAACATATTATATTCTAAGAGATAGATATACAACATATGTACAGAGACTATGCAAACAAGATATGTACAAGAACTAAGAAGAGTATTGTTACCCTCAGAGGAAGAAGTCTCTTTCATCCTGCTTAGTCTTCTTTGTAGGTTCATTTTATTTGGAAACTGATGCTTCATGTTTCTCCTTCCTTTTCTTTAGCTCGGGACAATGATTCTTGTAGTGACCATACTTTCGACAGTTGAAGCATTGTATTTCTAAAATATCTTTCTCTAGATTTGGCTTCCTCCTTGAACCAAGCTTCCTTTGGTCCTGAAATTCTTGAATCTTGTTGTGAAGACTTAATCATCGTACTTCTTTTGGGGTTTCTCTTTTGCACTAATCCTGGATTCTTCTTGAGCACAGCAAGTCCAAAGTTCTTCAAATGTAGGATACTCCCTCCTTGTGTTCATGCTTGCGACAAATGCATCCCATGTCTTGGGAAGACCATTGAGTACTATGTTTACAAATTCCTTCTCTGAAATGATCTCTTCAATAGCTTGTAGTTGATCTCTTAACTGGGAGATCCTCACAAAGTATGATGTTATGCTATCATCATCATTCATCTTCATGTCACAGATCTCATTCTTTAGACTCATTATTTGTCCAATGTTTTTGACTGAGAAGATGTTTGTTAGGGCATCGTACATCTTCTTCGATGAGTCAAGATGGGAGATGTAGGGTATCAAGTGGTCTTTTATAGATTCCACTATGATACTCATGGCATTGATG
>SNQJ01S0112011.1:25390-41488 GCA_010110895.2 Picea sitchensis | reverse complement strand
TGGGAAAGCCCAAAGCTCTCCAAGTCGAGGAGGAGAAAGTGCTAATGGAGTACATAGTCTCTGTTATGGTTCGAATAATGTCCCTTAGTGGAACATACATAGGTGGGGGTATAGGATGTCCCGTCAGGTTGTCCCAATCGAAGGGGACCTCGTCAGATCTTGGAGAGAGAGTATTCGGAGGAAGAATGAATCTCTCTTGTTCAGAAGGGGGAAGACTTGGAATGTTGATGACATGACTGGAGGGTGCATCACTCTTTTCAGGGAGAGTCAGTTTGACCATAAATGGCACTGGCGTGGTCACTTCTTCAATTATAGGTTGAAGAGGATGCATGGTAACGGGGGCAGGAGATGCTTCACCCTCCATGGAGGGGGTGAGGTTAGAGGAAAATCTCGACGGTGAGACCACCAGGATCATTAAAGGTGAAGTGGTGTGAGGAGGAACCATGGGTGTCTCGGAGTCTGAAGGGATTTTGGGTGAGCCCCATGCCTCTAGTATCCCGGCAGTCACTGGGCATAAGAGATTAATATGGCTTCCTTCACAAGTCCTGCAAAGGAATTTAGGCTTACATATGAGACGTTTAGGTTTCTCGATGGGATTGGTCGAGGAAAGAGAGTCATCTCTTGTATGATGAATAGGAGTCGAAGACGTGACACATCTATGATCTGGGGTGAAAAGGATGGTGCCCCCAACATAATTGGCAGAGGTTGGAAGTGAGTTGTCGACATGATTTGTATAAAGTGTCGACTCATCTCCGACATGACTAGCAAAATTGGCGACTCCATTGGGAATAGATCTTCCTTCTAAGGGTTGAAGTGTTTTTTCTTCTTACATTGCTCTTTTTCCTTTGTGTTTCTTGTCGTATCACAGTTGGACAGAGTCTGTTCACTCTGGGTCTAAGTTTTTTAGCCTTTTACCCTTGCCTAGCCTTGTTTTAAAAGATATGTGCCCTTTTTTCCCTGACGGTCGCATATACACGCTTGCTATCCGAATGCAAGAGGAGTATATATGCCCTTTTCTATTGAATAGTCGCGTATACCACTTCCCCTTGCTTCTTTCTTGGTTTAGTGACTGCTGGGTAGGTTTTGAGGATCACTAGGCCTTCTCAGGTCTTTGTGGTGCCTGTTGAGATTATCTAGGATGACAGGAAACCTGTTTGGAGTTGAATTTTTGGGCGACGTATTTCTCTTTGTTTTTCGTTTTTTATTTGTAGTTGGGCTGTCTACTTATATTATGCTCGAGTGATTTCTTTTACACACAATATGAATTATATATCAAGTCACTTATCAGTCCATGCATTTTCTTTTTAATACATTGAAAATACAAAAATAATAGGTATTTTGCATTGGTTGGTATTTTTGTCTTGGAACCTTTATCATTAGCTTAGCACATTTAGCGAAAGATTGCATTTTACTTCTAAGTTGCAAAGTTAAAATTGAAGATTTCACTGTTTTTATTTAGCATATCATTCATTGAAAAGTTAAAGTTAGGATTTGCATTATATCTATATTATTCTTATGCAGAGTCATAACACCATGAGTTTCATTTCCATACATTTTTGAGTAATCACGACCAATAAAATTTACGCTTTAAACTAAAATTGATTGGTAATGATTTTATTGTTTAGGGTGCACAAACTAGCCTAGGATTTAGTGCCTTGGAATTGGATTTTGTGAGTAAACTTATCCAAGGAAATTAAATCAACATATGTGTCTAAGACGGGGATTTGAGAAATCCATTGTATAATTGGTAATATCAAGAGGATCCTCTCACACCAGAGTTAAGCACGAGGTCGCACGAAGTTTGTTAAAGGGATAACCCCTAGACACTCACCTAGCATCATAGATATTTCTGTGGATTTATTCGTATTTGGGGATCTTGCTAGTATCCATACCTCTGTGAGAGGCGATACTTTCAAGGTTTAGGGCTTTGCTACCCTACCCATACGGTAATCCAGACTTACGATTGTTCGCTTGTGCATCGGTTATACAGTGGTTGATTAGTTTCTTGACTTAGGTTTCTCATAGGTTACTTGCAGGGGTTATTCTTCTTGTATCCTGAGTCAGATAGGGGTCAGACATCACACAACCTTTATGGAAGATTACCTCTTCGGGGGGATCTGATCGACTGGTTGGTAAGCCTATGAGGGCCCTTATAACTTATTTTGTTACCTCCAAACTTTAGCAGGGAGTCTCAGCTCCCTCCTGGATGAGGCATACCTTCTTTAGCGAGGGAGGCCACTCAGCCACTTTAGCCCGTTTGCATGCATATTGGCCATTTGAATTTTTGGTATGTTCTTTGATTACTAGTTTTCCCTAGGACTCTGGTTTTTGGTTTCATTATCATGGATAGCGTAGTGCATTTTACTCCTCCATTCATCGCTACCCCCTCCCCCCATGATGCCTCCTCATTTCATGGGGGCAGACCCTTCTATTTTTTACAATGGTATGCACGATTACAACACTCAACCTGCACCTTGGGTCTCTAGTCATTTTTCTGTTGATATTCCTTCCAACATGCAACTCCCTCCCTGGTCTACCTATATGAATCCTAGCATTGGACCCAGGGGCACCATCGCTCCCATGCCCACTTCTTCGTTTGATATGAGTCGTGTTCCCATGGGAGGTTGGAACCTTCCACCGTATGGGTCCAATCCTAGCTATGCTCTTTCGGGATCCAGTGCTCAAATGGGTGCTTATTACACCCCACCCATGTATCTTTCATCTGCCATGTCGATCCCTTTAAACACTTTTTTTGCACCAGGTCCTCAAGTACCCCCAGGTCTTCCGTATGGGGAGAATCAATTTTATAATTCGGGCTACCCTCCTTATAGGACACTCTCACAAGGAGGAAACATATATCCTCACTTGAATAATTCTTATCCTATCTCGGTCTCTTTGCAGACCTCAGTGATGATGCCCGTCCAAACCTCTTCAGACCACCTTGGCATAAACCACCATGTTTCTGGGCCAGGACAGGGAGTATACCAGGATCCTTTCTGGCCTGCGATGTTTCATATTCAATCTTTTCCAGGACCTTGGAATCAAATACCGCAATATATCGCTAGCCCAACCATTGTAAGCCACACCAGTGCACCATCACCCACCTCTGCTAGTCATGTCGGAGATGAGTCGACACTTTCTACAAATCATGTCAACAACTCGCTTCCAACCTTTGCCAATTATGGAAATATAATATTTTGTAGTATATTATGTGTAATTTTCAGAATCATATATCAAATATTGAGCGCATGGCATGTTGTACAAGTTCGCTCTCCAGAATAGGATAAAATTCATGAAGGTTTTCCATTTTCGCTATAACTTTTGTTCTGAGAAGTTTCGGACCTTGAAATTTTGAGGAGATGGAAGAAAGATCTCAGTGTATCCATGGTTTAAATTGCATACCTTTTTTCATTATAGGTATGGATTTATTCTTGTTTAAAGTTAGGGTTTGTGACTAATCCAAAACTAGTCTTGCGAGACTGAGGTAAAATTTGATGAAGATGTTATTATTTTGTTGTTGAAGCTGAGGAAGAGATATAGGTTTGTAATATTGTGTATCAAGTATGCTACAGGATTATAGGTATGATTTACATGTGTTATTTAGGGTTATGTTTATGGAACATTCTTGAGGCATGTCTTGATGATGTTGGTACATGATATGGTACACCTTTGTGATGATATTCCATTGTTAGAAGTATATCTTAGATACATTGGTATCTAGTTTGGTATATGTCATGATGATGTTATCACATGCTTGAGGCACATCTTATGGTACTTGGTTGAGGCACATATTTGATGATATCTTATGGTACATGGTGTATGGTATGATTGAGACATATCATGAGTGACATGGTATATTCTTGAGGCACATTTCATGGTACATGGTTTATGGATGTTGGCACATGCTCAAGGCACATGGTTTGAGGTTTTGGTACATGGATGATGAATGATATGGTACAAGTGTTGGTACATGGTATGGAACGAGGTTGTGGTACATGGTTGATGCATGATATGGTACAGGTTTTGGTACATGGTTGATGCATGGTATGGTAGATGTTTTTAATACATGGTTGATGCATGATATGGTATAGGTTTTGGTACATGGTTGATGCATGGTATGGTACATGTTTTTAATACATGGTTGATGCATGATATGGTACAGGTGTTTGGTACATTTTTTGGCACATGGTTGAGACACACAAGTTGATGATGGTATATCAGTTACAGTGACAATGATAGTGGGAGTTACAATTTGATGTGGCAGTGACAGTGACGAGTTGATTACAGGTTGATGAGATAGTGGAAATGACATTATCAGTGGTAGTGAAAGGTTGAGTCTACACTTATATTCTAGGTAGGTAGGACGGGGAAATGAAAGGGGGTTGAAGCCTCCTTCTAGTTGGTGTAGGAGAATAAAAAGAGTTGGAACTTCCTTCAGATTGGATCCTATAAATCAGGAGGTTGTAGCCTCCTTCTGATTGGAGCCAGAAAATATAGGGAGTTGGAGCTTATAAACTAGGGGGTTGGAGCCTCCTTCCAGTTGTAGCTGGAGAATTTTGGGAGTTGTCACTTCCTTCAGGTTGGAGTATGTAAATAGTGGTTGGATCCTCCTTCCAGTTGGTGTTGGAGAATTGGGAAGTTAGTGTTTCCTATGAATATATATATGAACGAATTACGTGGTTTTTTCCCATTTGTATTTCCACGTAAATTATGGTGTATTGTGCATCTATGGTTGTTTATTATTCACTAATGAATGACATTGTTTATGATGCAATAATATGTTAAATTCATAAGTGATAAACTATTGAATAATTTTGATAAAGTTGAAGTTTATATATTGTGGTTGAAAGTGGTAAAAAGTGATCATATTGATTCACCCCCCCTCTCAGTATTCCAACATTCCCACAATGTCAACAACTTCCATTTCATTAGTTATCTCAACAATTGTATTTACCATATGCATGTAGTTCTTGGACCACCAAGTGATATTATGAGTGTCATCAATAATGATTTGCTCAACCACATCTGCATATTGAAATCAATGACAATGCAATCACACAATGGCAATCTGCTCAACAATCTCCTCTTACAAGGTTGACATCAATGCCACAAACTATCCAACAAGGTATTGCTAGGTTTGTGTGTAGTATATATTCTCTTAGTGGGCCATTTTACAAGTTACAAGAGCTCTTATTTGACCATAATAAAATCATCTTGGAGATGTTTTTCCCTCTGTGGTTTTTCCAAGGGTTTATACTTGAAAATATTGGTGTTCTTGTGCATGAGTTGTGTTTTCCTAGTAAATGCTTCTGCCACATGTTTAGTTGATTACTTAGTTGTGCTTTTAGTAGATAAAGTGATTTTATCTTGAGATAACTGTCGGGTGTTGGGTTGAAGTGGTAAAATCAACATGGTATCAGAGTCAGTGCTCTGAAGGGAGGAAATCGAGAGTGTGGATCTCAACCGTTGCAAGAAGATCTATCATATATACACGAATATTTGGTTAGATATATAACCAGGAGGTAGAAATCGAAGGACAGATTTCAGGGAAACAATAACACTGAGGAAGAACATGGGTTTTTTCAAGTCTACGAAGGTGTACGCAGGTTGCAGTGGTTACATTCACATACATACATGGGATGTAGTGGATATAGTCGCATACAGGGACATACAGGACAATACAAAGGTAGTTTCAAATAGGGTTATTAGATCATATCTTGGAGATGGAAACTGGATTGTGATTCAGGATAGGTTGGATGGGGTTTCCATATATAGTCCTTGGAAGGAGAGAATCATTTTGGTGTTGATGGAGAATGGGATTTGGGAATTTTCTAATACTTATATAACTCCACCAACAAATGAAACAGATTTGGTCATCCATAATTAGAGGGATGTGAAATCCAAACACATCATTCTAGATAGAGTGAAAAAATACTTGATCCCTCATGTATTAGGAAAAAATATTTCCAGGGACATCTGGGAGGATCTGAAGATGTTATTTCAGAGTAAGAATGAGAATCACATAATTGTGCTGAGAGAGAATCTCAGGGACACGAAGATGACAGGATCAGATACAATGGAAAGTTATCTCACTTGGATCTGATAGGTTCAACATGAAATAGTTGTAATCAGGGAAACAATGGATGATTCAGAGTTGGCGAGGATGATGCTCAAGGGCTTCAAGAAGGCGTGGACACCATTCTTCAAAGGAATCATGGCACGAGAAAATATTTCAAATTGGTCAAGGTTATGGGATGACTTCATTCAAGAGGAACTTCAAGATGAATATATAAATAGAGGTCAACACAAGAATGATGATGAGAAACTTTCTCTTTCCAGTCAGGAAAGGAAGGGAAAGTTCAAGAAGATTTCCAGTGGAGAGTATACCTCTCAAGTCGGCAAGAAGAAGGACATGAAAAAAGTCAAGTTCTTTACATATCACAAGTTTGGACATTATGCAGGTCAATGTGCACAAAGGAAGAAGGATGGGAACGAAACACAACCATAGGTAGTTGCATCGACAAATACTCAAGTGGATGAGTTTTGCAAGAAGTTCGAATAGACAAAGTTCTTATTTGTTTCAAAGACTTCCTTGGGCGCCATATCAGATGATGCATGGTTGATAGATAGTGGAGCCACTTGTCATATGACAGGAGCATGAGAGGTGTTTGAGAGCTTCATAAATCCTGACTCAAAGATGCATGTGGAACTTGGTATCGGGACCAAGCATGCAGTAAAGGGATATGGAATAGTGTCATTCAAGATGGAGTCAAGAGGCACATTGAGAGTGACAAATGTGCTATGGGTGTCATAACTCAAGAGGAGTGTGCTCTCAATCTCATTGATTGAAAAGAAGGGCTATGAGGTATTATTTCGATATGGAAAAGATTTGATCATTCCGAGAGAATATATCTCAGACAAAGCAGTTGTTATAGGAGTTAGATAGAGAAACTTGTAAATATTGGTGTTCTTGTGCATGAGTTTTTGGTTTCCTAGTTAATTCTTCCACCACATGTTTAGTTGATTAGTTAGTTTTTATTTTAGTAGATAAAGTTTTTTTATCTTGAGCTAACTATCATATGTTGGGTTGAAGTGGTAAAATCAACATGGTATCAGAGCCAGTGCTCTGAAGGGAGGAAACCGAGAGAACATATCTCAACAATTGCAAGAAGATCTACCATATCTACAAGAAGATCTGGTCAGATATATAACCAAGAGGCATAAATAGAAGGACATATTTCAGGGAAACAATAACACTCAGGAAGAGCATGAGTTTTTTCAGGTCTACGAAGGTGTATGAAGGTTGCAGTGGTGACAGTCACGTACATACATGGGATGTAGTGGAGACATTCGCATATAGGGAAGTACAGGACAATACAAAGGTGGTTTCAGAGAGGGTTATCAGATAGGATCTTGGATATGGAAACTAGATTGTGATTCAAGGATAGGTTGGATGGGGTTTCCAACTATAGTCCTTGGAAGGAGAGAATCATGTTGGTGTTGATGGAGAATGGGATTTGGAAATTTTCTTATACTTAGCTAACTCCACCAACATATGTGATAGATTTGGTCATCCATAATCAAAGGGATGTGAAATCCAGGCACATCATTCTAGATAGAGTGAAGGATCACTTGAAGCCTCAGGTATTAGGAAAAAATAATTCCAGGGACATGTGGGAAGATATGAAGAGGTTATTTCAGAGTCAGAATTAGAATCACATAATGGTGCTGAGAGAGAAGCTCGGGGACACGAAGATGACAGGATCAGATATGGTGACAAGTTATCTCACTCTGATCCGATAGGTTCAATATGAACCAGTTGTAATCGGGGAAACAATGGATGATTCAGAGTTGTTGAGTGATGCTCAAGAGCTTCAGGAAGGATTGGACACCATTCATCAAAGGAATCGTGGCATGATAAAATATTTCAGATTGGTCAAGGTTATGGGATGACTTCATTAAAGATGGATATCTAAATGTAGGTCTATAAAAGAATGATGATGCGAACATTTCTCTTTCTAGTCAGGAAAGGAAGGGAAAGTTCAAGAAGATTTCCATTGGAGAGTATACCTCTCAATTTGACAAGAAGAAGGACATGAAAAAATTCAAGTGCTTTACATATCACAAGTTTGTACATTATGCAGGTCAATTTCCACAAAGGAAGAAGGGTGGGAACGAAACACAAACATAGGTAGTTGCATTGACAAATACTCAAGTGGATGATTTTTGCAAGAAGTTTGAATAGACAAAGTTCTTACTTTTTTCCTAGACTTCCTTGGGAACAATATAAGTTGATGCATTGTTTATAGATAGTGGAGCCACTTTTCATATGACAAGAGCATGAGAGGTGTTTGAGAGATTCATAAATCCTGACTCAGAGATCCATGTGGAACTTGGTATCAGGACCAAGCATGCAGTAAAGGGATCTGGAATAGTGTCATTCAGGATGGAGTGAGGTTGTACATTGAGAGTGACAAATGTGTTATGGGTGCTAGAACTAAAGAGGAGTGTGCTCTCAATATCAATGATTGAAAAGAAGGGCTATGAAGAATTATTTTGATATGGACAAGCATTGATTATTCCCAGACAATATATCTCAGACAAAGCAGTTGTTCTAGGAGTTAGATAGAGCAAATTGTATAGGTTAAAGGGACAACCTATGCGAGCAGTGGAAAGAAATAGAGTGACAAAGAACAAGGAGAAGGTAGCTCTAAAGGCTGAGATGATCATAGGGAGATATCCTTCAGGTTCATGTGGGAAGGAAAATCCTTCCAAGTCTGTCAAATAGGAGTCAAGGTACGAGATGACCATGCAGGATGCTCAGGAGTAGGAGGCCTCTAGGAGCATGATTAGAGGGAAGTATTTTAAGACATGTCCAAGCGAGATGGTAGGGTTAACTATTGTTTCAGAGGGAACAACCAATTAGGTGGATTGGAGAGCAGGCATGGTAGAATATATGGTAGTGAAGATAGATCCAACTCTAGGTAGGAGAAGCACCTTCCTCACTAAGAGGGAGTTTTGACAAGTACTTCCACATTGGCATGTTTCTAGCATGTGGAAGTCGTTGAAAGCCTTCTATCCTTGATTTTAATTTAGTTAAAAGGAATTCATTAAAGTAAAAGTGTTTTTATTAGTTAGTTGAGTTACTTAAGGAAAGTGATAAAAGTAATTAGCATGTAATCTAAGCATGTAAAACTTAAGTGGGTGTGAGAAGTAATCTCAACCATCAATCACTTTGGAGATTAGGTTTAGATTGTAACTCATGATTATAAAAACAAGGCTAGGGTGAAGGAGGAAGAAAATTGTGTGAGATATACTTATGGGAGACTTGTGAGAGATCAAGGTTGATACTTTTGGTGAGAGACCAAGGTCGCAGATAGGAAAGAAGTACTTTTACTAGAGTGAGGAGTGTAGAAGCAAATGAGGAATTTTTCTTACACGAGAGGAGATCTCATTGGTTGGGTGAAAAACTTTCATCCAAGTGTTGACAAGGTTCGATAAAAAAGGATCGTGATTCAAGATATTGGATAGGTGGAGAAGTAATTTCATCTAGAGGTCATATAGGTCAAGGAGAAGAGAGAGTAGATGTAGCCACAAGTAGGTTTCAACTGATAGAAGCCAGAGGAAATCATAGCATCGTACATAATTTTTCATACAAATTCTCCATACATGTACATAGGTCTCAATGGAGATAGTCACGTATGTACATGAGTTTTCTAAAGGAAAGGTGCCTACACCTTGAAAAGCATGCTGGTACAGAGTCGTACAACAACATAAGTATTTCCAAGTTTGTCTGCAATGTATATTCTACTAGTGGGACATTTTCCCTATTATGAAAGCCCTGATTTGACCTGATCCAGGAGGAAATCGATGGCCACCCACCTATTCCACTGGCTCAAAATAGGGGTTTCCACCTTGGCAGTTTTTCTATAGCTTTTTGGGTCCCAAACTTCTGAGGTCGTTTTGAGGCCTTAAACAACACGGCTCAAAATAGGGTTTCCACCTTGGCAGCTTTTCTATAGCTTTTTGGGTCCCAAACTTCGAGGTCATTTTGAGGCCTTAAAACAATTTTGTGCTCGCCACAGTCACATTGTTGGATTTAACCAAAGTGTGATGGAAAAATGTAAAATCTCGATAAATTCTGAAACGAGATATCGTGGTGCTCCAAAACAAGATATTATGCAAATTTACGCCTGGAAGCTATACAAATGCCCATTTTCAGGTTTCGCCAAACCTTTGTTGTTTCATTGTTTTGAATTTGCATTTATACAGGCTCTAGAGACTCATTGTAATCATCTTCATCTTCATGAAGTGAGAGCCATCACATCTCTTTATCGAGATATTATCTCATAGAAGGAAATAATTAATTTGTACTTACATTTTGTACATTTCTCTAGTATTGTAATTGTACCACTATATCTCCTGCCATGGGTAAGCACTTTGTATATTTCATTGTTATATCTCTTCCCTTCATTTCGCTCTCAAAATAATCCAGATCATGACTGTAATACAAGCATCTTGGAATTGGTTTTCACTGCGTTTTTTAGAGTTTATATACCTAAAAATGCTGCAGTTCTTTTGCAATGGTTTTGGCTCTAGTTTATGCCTGGATGTATGTTTATTACTCAATTGTGATTTTATTAGATAAAGTGATTTCATATTGATCTAATTGTCGCAAGGTTGGGTTGAAGTGGTAAATCAACACATATTTCCGACGGTTGGTGCCCAAAGCATCTCATTTTGCAATAATAAATACCATCTTGAGGCATCGTGTTGGGAGAAGTAGGAAATATTTCACAAGCCTGAATGGTTTCAAATGTGTAATGGAAAGAAGAATCCTCAAATCCAACAATAAAAATCACAAGAACATGGGAGGGATTATGACAAGCCATCCTTGTGTGAAACACCTGTTAGAATTTTTTCCACCACAAAGAAGTTGAGTGGACATTAGGAAGAAAAGTCTTAGTGAATTAGAATCTACAGCTTCACCCTAGAAACCACACAATAGAGAGAAGAGCGTGGAGAGGAAGAGATAAGAGAATCTAGGATGAATATTTCCTTGCATCTCCAAGCCAAGGAGAAGAAGCTAACCAAGGAATTGTAGAAGAAATAGAGGTCAACCTCACCAACGAAGAAAGTAGTTTCTTGATGGAAGTAGGAGAGAGTGGAGAATCAAATTAAGCATGGGATGACATCACTTTCATTTCAAGTTGGTTGAAGAATGAATTTCCATGGGATGAACCAACTTACCAATGACTAGGTGATCCAGAGATCATTTTGAGAACAAAATGAAGGTGAAAAAACAACAAGTAAATACACATATATAATTCCATAAACACATAGATACAAGAATACACAATTTTATTAAAGACAAAAATGTACAAAACCTGTAAAAATATAGAGTGAATGACTCGCTTAGAATGGTGGCAACTTATATATGAGAAGGGATGTGGGATGGATACACTCATTCACAAAAATATGATGATGTTTACAATGAGGCTCTAGGAGGCATTTTGTAACATAAATAAAATCCAAAACCCCAACCTGTGAAGATGAAATACCAAAGGTTTGTGGGTCTCTGATGGGGTAGTTGATTAACAACTTCCCAAGGGGAATAAAATTGCATAATGACCTATTTCCAAAACAATCAAGGGAATAAATTTTGCATACGATCTCCATTTGGGGCACACGATAGCTCATTGGAAAGGTTTATTCAAGGAATACACATTTTTTTATCACACTCTAGCTAAATCCTACAATGTGATTTTTTCGGGCCCAAAAAACGATGTTTAGGGCCTCAAAATGGCCCCGAAAGTTTTGGACCCAAAAAGATGTAGAAAAATGACCAAGGTGAAACCCCTGTTTTGAGCCAGTAGAATAGGTGGGTGGCCACCAATGTCCTCCCAGATCATTAGGACTCCTAGAACCAACATGTAGTGGTATGCAAGACAATCATTCAATTGACATGGTTGTGGAGAGTTGTTTCCATACTGGGAAACAACTAATCCTAATAGATGAATGCATCCACACTTCCCTTAAGGAGTTGTTACATGATAGAAATGTTCTAGGGTCAAATTAAACAAGAAGACCAACATTTGACTTGGCTTCATGACTGCCAATATGGATCATCTCCAAGACAAAGAGAGATATGGGAATGAATTTTGAGTCTATTTTAGATTTGGAGATTGATAATAGATGAAAGTCAGTGAGAAGACGTTTGTGTTGTGGGAACACATGAACCCATGACCAGATCTAGAGACATATCTAAGGACTAGATTCAGTATCTAGAGCCATGAGCTAGAGCTAGAGACAAATTCAAAGTTGTATCTAGGAGACAGAGTCAGAGCCACATTCCATAGAAGAAGACATAAGTACATTTTTTATTTTTTTTTGTAAGTTAGTTGTATTATATATAAAGGTCCTTCCTAGACCAAAAAGAGATATAGAGAACAGAGAATATTTGTGCCGTAGTTACTAGACTGCCCCAACAGAGGGGAAACCAGTCCAGCTAGCATAGAAGTCAAGCAAAAGTGGTAGAATGGTCTAAATAAATTGTTTGAGACTAACTGGACAACAACTAAAAAGTGGAAAGACTAGACAAACTAGAAGTGCCCTCATGACCTCATACACTTGGTAGATGACCTGTCCAGGTGACGTGGATAGCCTCGGACCACGGCTCCTCCTCGACATATGTCACTCCATCGTCCCATTGCTTCCCAGTGTCCACTCTTTCTCCGGTCCTGTCGACAACTGGCGGGGCGTCCTGCAACACGCAACGTACTGTGACCATCTCCTTTTCCATATCCTCGTGCATGTCTTGGTTCTGCTCTTTCCCAACCGAACACTGCATCTGGGCGTTCCCCTCGTGGGTTGCATCACTGGGATCCTCTGCCGAAGCCACACCTGCGAGGTCCGTGGGGAGAGCCTCCTGAAGAGAGGTAAGGAGCTAGAGAAGGACTGCTACCTTCTCGT
The DNA here is from genome assembly GCA_010110895.2 of Picea sitchensis. Lineage (NCBI taxonomy): Eukaryota > Viridiplantae > Streptophyta > Pinopsida > Pinales > Pinaceae > Picea > Picea sitchensis. Next base: position 28,516 of record SNQJ01S0112011.1, on the reverse strand, counting down.
CCACGACCAGTAGAAGGAATTGAAGATCCTCCACCCCCTGGCGGAGTTCAAAGACCAGGCTAAAAAGAATTGCCAGACTGTCTCGTAGCTGAGTGTCAAGGAAAGAGATCGGTGGAGGTTCACCCCCATTTTTCCCAGCAGAGTTCGGATGCGGTGGAGGGGGAGGCCTGAGCACTAGTGGATTAGGAGGAAGGCGAGAGGAAGAAGATGACATCTTAGGGACGATAGTGAGGCTATCAAAATTCGAGACAGTGATAGCGGATGGAGAAGGAGGAATTGGCTCGGGGTGAAAAGAAGGAGAGGAGCAGGAGGAGGGCGATGCGGGGGGTGAAACAGAGGGTCGGCGAGGTTTCCATGGGGAGCCTCTGCGCGGGCGCCCTTGAGGGTGTGGCATAATTCTCGTCGAGTGGGCAGAGAAGGGCACTAGATGCACCAGGGAATGGACGGAAGCTTGAAGCCAAGTCCGGGCAGTGGAGTGCATGCCAAACCCAGTGAAATTCGATACAGGCTGCAAAGGGGAGAGCCAAATGAGACCTGCACAGAGACAGACGATGAGCAGACAGATCGCAACCATGATATGAAGCTTGAGGGGAGGAATGAGCAGATTAATTGCCACCTGCGCCATGTTAATGGCCATTTAATGTTGGTTTGGGGTGGCGGGCGATGGCACGAGCCCGTCACATGGCTCTGTGCCTCGTTGGCCACGCCTCACCTCCACGTCGCGCCAGGTGTACCGCAAATAGCACCCCATCCGGGGGAAGACATAAGTACATTGATCCATATTGGTTTCCTTCAATATTTTGGAGACGAAAAATCCTCTCAATGGGTGTAATACTTAGAAAATATAAGAGATAATTCAAAAAATTATGAAGGTTATCTAAACTATGTAAAAGACAATGTAAATGTAAATATGAATGAGACAAAAAAGAAAATGAGAGAGAGGAAAATAGATAATTAAATGAAATAACAAAAATGAATAGGAGAGAAGGGTGAGGAATGGGAAGTGAATGGTTATGTCTATTTGCCTTCCCCTTAAACCCAACTATCCTTATTTCTCTCATGAATTTCAATTTCTACTAGTATTTTGGCCAAGGGAGAAAGATGCATAGACATCCATGAAAGAATTATAACCAGAGATTGCTAAAATGAAGATATAAACCCCCATTCAAAGTTGATTTTCCCATTTGGTTTTATACGGTAAACTTTATGTGTTGATTAAAAGTTCAATTATAATTTTTAGATGATTGATTATTGTGTAGAGATCATACATATTTACAATTCCCTATTATGATGAATTCATTAGGCATTTTAATTATATTATGTGATGGAAAATGAGAGGTATGTTCACTATGGTAAACAAATAGTTTCTCAACTCCATATAATTCATATATACATCATCATTATGCTCCTTGTAAAATTTAATTCTTGTTTAAATTCACCAAATCTTTAAAAACCCAACTGCTAAGAAATTCAAGCCATCCATTCCCACTGGAGGTGAGATTGATGGATATTATTATTTCATCTCTAAATTATAGGCATTCATTGTCTATTGAGGTTGTTGGCACTCACCAAGGCCTTGCGACCTCATAGTATAGATGTTCTTTTTGCTTGGGTAGTTTGTGATGTAATTCCACACAAAACGACCCCTTCAATGATTACGTAGAGGATGGATAAAACTAATGTTCATGACCATCCTTTCCCCCTATGCATACAATAATCTATGTTTGGCTATGAGTGGAATTTGGGTCCATATTTGCAAAGAAAATCAGTGTATCATTTGAATTGGTAATCAACTCCATCCAACAATGTGTGTAGGTATTAAAAACAGGTTGATTCATTGATTTGGCACAAAAAAAATGATATATAAATATATATGATACTTTACTCCTTTGAGATTCTGGTTCTGGGTACTTAGCTTTTATTTTTTCACTTATGTTGGAGAGACAATAAGAAGTATGGGAGTGGAACACATTTCACAACCATTGGACATGTCTATTTAAACGATAAAGATAAGACTTATCACGTATTTGTTAGACAAAGGAGATATTTCCATTCATGTGGGTGATGGGAAGGAGGGTTTTCCTGATGAAACACCTTATGATGTTATCCATGTAGGTGCAATAACTTCAAAAGCACTAAAATCCCTGGTAAATCAACTAAAGCTAGAAGGAAGGATAATTATTCTAGTTGTTGACTCCTTGATGATTATAGAAAAACCTATTGATGGAACACTTAAAAAAAAATATAGTAATGGATGTCATATATGTTCCTCTTGTATAATTATATATATGATGTTTTTCCTTCGTGAACTATATTATTTCTCTTTTGCTTCAAGATTGAATAAAGAGATGACATTAGTGGTGGATTCAACAAGTAAAGTATGAATTGGTGAATGAATTATCTAGGTGGATATCGGTGGCCACCCACCTATTCCACTAGCTCAAAGCCCAATTTTCATGTTGGTAATTTTTTCCTAGTTTTTTGGGTCCTAAACTTTTGGGGTTGTTTTGAGTCCCTAAACAACGTTCTTAGGCTCGCCACAATCACACCATAGGCTTTAGCTAGAGTGTGATGACAACATGTGTAGTCCTCGGATAACTGTTTCGAATGAGCTATCATGTGCCTAAAACGAAGATCGTATGAAAAAATTACGACTCCGAGAAGTTGATGTACAAACTTATCCATCGGGGCCCACACGACTTTTGGCGCTTCATCTCCTAGGGTTAGGTTTTTGGATGTTTAGGGTTTTCTCATTCATGCTTTATGTTAAAAAATGTCTTTGGAGCCTCATTGTAACCAACTTCTTGTGAATGAACGTAGATGACACATCTCTTCTCAGAGATAAGATACCACCATTCTAGCTAGCTTGTGTGCTTTTGCATTTTATAGTCTTTTTTATTTCAGACAATCATTAATAGAATATGATATTTACTATATCATTTTGTTCCTTGCCATATCTCTGTGTAATTCTTTGTTATATCTATGTTATATCTCTTCCTTCATATCGTTCCTAAAATAATTTGGATCACTGAAGATGTCAATTATGCGTTTTTCTTTCCACATCGAACTAGGGGTGAAATATATTACTACCCAGTTTTCTTGTTCATGAAGGGTTATCATTAAGAG
>SNQJ01S0112011.1:0-11508 GCA_010110895.2 Picea sitchensis | reverse complement strand
TGAAATTGTAAAATGCAGCGGAAAACAAGCTTGCTGGGATGGTGGCGGCTTATCTCTGAGAAGATATGTGATGGCTACGCTCATTCGAAAGAAGATGATTACAATGAGGCTCTCAAGGCCTTTTTACAATAAACAGGAGTTTCAAAAACCCTAAACATCCAAAAACCTAACCCTAGGAGATGAAGCGCCAAAAGTCATGTGGGCCCCGTTTGGGCAAGTCAGTACATCAACTTCTAGGGGTCGTAACTTTTGCATACGATCTCCATTTTAGGCATATGATAGCCCATTGGAAAGATCTATCCGAGGAATACAACAATTGCTCAAAATTTCATGATGAAATTTTGAAACCACAACATACCCCAAAAAACGTCGTTTAGGGCCTCAAAATGGCTCCGGAAGTTCAGGACCCGAAAAACTGCTAAAAATAGTAAATTATCAAAATTGCTAGAAAGTTGTTTTGAGTCAATTGGAAAAGGTGGGTGGCCACCGATATCCACCTGGATCAGGTCGTTTGTTTGGTTTGTATCTTTTTAGGATTTTTCTTCTTAGTGGTGTGATCTATGCTCTCTAGTTTTCCATAGTGAGTTAGTCATTCATTTCTTTGGGTCTTTGACCTAAGGTGGTAGACCACCCTCTTCGCCAATCGTGAGGAATTTTTGGTATTCCTCTTAGAAACATGGAGACGCCTATTTATAGGCGTTGTTTTTTATACCACTGGTTCGCTAGAGTCATTGTGTGAGACTTTTACGGACTTGAACGATCCCGCAAGGGGATAACCGCTTCATAATATCTTCATGGAAACTTTTCCTGACAATACCAACCAAGGAACCCCTTCGCAAGGGGATTCTTGTGATTTTCCTTTTTTCGGAAACGTTGGTGTCCCTTTGATGGCCACTTTGTACATTGTTGGGTTGAATGTGGGACTACCAGTTTGGTTGGGTACCATTCCAAATGTCCTGAATTCTCTTGACGTTTCTCAGTTAAGAACCTTATGTCATGGGAATCATGTTGATGTTCCTTCATCAACAAAATCTTATCATCCTCCTTCTACCATATCTCGTGAAAGTATATCTACTAGTAACCAAAATTCTAAACGAAATACAAAGAGGAAGAATAGGAATAATAAATCACCAACCTTCATGAGTCATGTTGGAGATAGGTCATCAACCTATGCAATTCATTTTGAATACCAACACCAAGCCTCTGCAATTCATGCTGGGGGAAATCAACCAACCTATGCTAGTCATGTCAGAGAGTTTTCAACAACCTCTACGAGTCATGTTGGGGGAAACCACCCAATCTATATAAGTCATGCTAGGGGAAAAAGTCCAGCATTGTTAGTCATACTGGTGATAGGTTTGTAGCCTATGCGATTCATGTTATCGACCATTATCACCATCCTATGCAAGTCATGTTGGATATGTGCAACCAACCACTGGAAGTCATGTTGGGGGAACGAGTCTCGTCAATGTGAGTCATACGAGCGATATGCACCCAGCCACTTCTAGTCATGCTAGGGACATTGATTCTATTGAGAAATCTAGATGGATAGGATGGAAGCCTAAGTTCCTTTGTAAGCTTTGCAAGGGAGATCACCTTACTCATTTATACCTTGGCCTTCCAGAGGCACAAATATTGCGGTCCTTGTCTGCAATATCTTATGATTCTGAGTCTTTTGAGGTTTCCTCACATCCTATTCAACCATTGGTTGATGAAATTGTCATGCCGATGCAATCTTCAGCCGATCCCACTCCTCTTTTTGGGGGTGATGTTCTTTCAGACCATGTTTCCTCGCAACCTATTCAATGATTGGTTTAGAAATTGGTCGTTCCGATGCAATCTTCGACCAATCCCACTCTTCTCTTGGAGAGTGTCGAGTCTACCAAAGTGGTCACACCAATGCAATCTTTGGTTGATCCCACTCTTCTCTTGGAGAGTGTTGAGTATACCAAAGTGGTCATGCCGATGAAATCTTTGGCTGATCCCACTCTTCTCTTGGATAGTTTCAAGTCTACCAAAGTGGTCACGCCGATGAAATATTCAACTGATCCCAGTATTCTCTTGGGGAGTGATGTGTCTACCAACTATGTTTTTAGCATTTCCAGTTCAGTAATTTCAGAACAAGGGGGAATTCTGCTCACTTAGAGCACACCCCCTCCAAGTCTTAGGATGGTTTCCTTTGATTAGAATGACCTTGTTGAGCCTATCCTTCCTTATTCTACACCTTTTTAAATAAGGGTTGAAGTTAATTCAATTTTTGTTTATTGATGTATTGTAGATGAAGGATCCTCCACAAGTATTTTATCCTCCTCGTCTTGGCAAGATTTGGGTTTTCGCGATCTTGAGACTACTTCACATGAGTTGTTGGATTTTGATAGACGTCCTAGTGAATATTTGGGGATTCTTCCTCATTTTCCTATCTCATTAGGTGGGAAAACTGTCCTTGTCGATGTTATGGTGGTGCAAGGCCCGTTAGATTTCAATATGCTTCTTGGGTGTGATTATGTATATTCTATGAACTTTGTGGTGTCTACGCTCTTCCAGGTGATGCATTTCCCTCACAATGGAAGAATTGTCACTATAGACCAACTGGCATCTAATAATCACCATCCTAATTTTCCATTAGTTCATGATGCCCCTTTTAATATTCCTAGTATCCATGTAGAATCTACCCCGCCACAGGTAAATTATGTAGCATCTTATCCTCAGTGTTTAATTTCTCCTGAGCATGAACTTGTTCACACTTGTTTTCCTTCTCGAGACTTGGTCTCAACAATTGATCCATTGGTTTATCTAATGGGGGCATAGGAGCCCTTGCTTCCCCCTCTTGATTCGAGTGATCTTGAGTTTTCTTTTGAGTCCGATCTCACTGTTTGTAGATCCTCAAGCCCTTGTGCTTGTGATTCTCTGCTGATAGACTCTGTCGGTCCTGGACATAATCTACATCTTCATATGGAATATGGTCAGTTTTATTCTCCCTTTGGAACTGTTGACCCTCCTCATTCACATGATTTCTTGGATTTTGAATTGCCTTCAGATGAGGCTATCCTTGAAGCCATGACTACGGTATCTATACCGTGGGAATAATTACACCATGGTTTATGTTTTCTTCCCTTTTGGGAGACTTTTTAGGTTGAATACCAAAGAGACTTTTGGTCAAATCCTAGCAATGGGCTCTACCTGAACCAATACTATGCATGAGCTATAAGGTTGTGCAGTGCCTTGTACCATATTGTACAGTCCAGGTTTGTTGTTTTCAAGTTTTGTATTCAATAACACCTGTTATTTTCTGAAGTTTCTATCTAGATTGGATCTATTAACTTCTGTATGAGTGTTATTGGCCTTATATATTGGATCTTGGAGATCTTTTTCTTTGACATGTGTTCATCGTATCAATCCGTTCTGACAGGTATTGACCTCGAAAATGGCATATAGGTTAGGTTTTTCCCTACTTTCATTTTTTCATTATTTGTTTCTTGGTTCATTTGGCCTTAGGATCGACCCCACTAAATTGCGACATTAACCTTCCTTGTTGATTAGTGTGTCGTACTTTATGTGGTATATCCTTCCTTCCATGGGCATCCTAGTTAGAGCCTTGTTTTCCATTTGGTTCCCATGATGAAGTACTTCATAGGCATGGGAGTCCCATTTAGTCCCACCATGATTACGTTTTGAAGCCTCATTCTTCTGCGTCTTTTCTAGATCTTACCCGAGGGACTCCCCATGAGCATAGTTTGTTGTCTTTCAAGCTCATCTAAATTTTGAAAGTGACATATAAAGAGAGCTTATTTATTCTTTTCGGTCTCGTCTGGATTACTTAATAAAAGAAGCCCCACTAGAGTATTCTTTAAGCCCTCTTTAAGACCTTTTCAGACTCTCTAAAAATGAAAATATTACCAAGCGATCTTGTTTCCCTTCACACTCGCCAAACTCAAATTTGAAGGCACATATGTCCAGGGGTAGTTTACCCATTTTTCGGTTTGAACGGTTAATTTACGAATAAAGGTATTCCCTAGGAGCTTTGGTTCTCTAGGAGAGTATTCTCATGCGTAAGTTTAACCCTTTTTCGGCCCGAGGGACTAAATTTTAGAAAAAGGGACATTCTCCTTGGTTTTGGTTTATCTCTTTTTCAGTCCTTGGAGATTACTTACGAAAAAGGAACCCCCTTGGAGTCCATAGTTAAGCTCTTTTCAGAATCCCTAAATATGAAAAAATCACCGAGTGACCTTGTTCCTTTCACACTCATTAATTGGTCCAGAAAGAACATCTATTTGGCATAAGTTTAACCCTTTTTCCAGCCAATAGATTATCTAAGAAAAAGGTACCCCTCGTGAGACTTGTCTCGCCGAAATAGTTCTCCTAAGTTATATTTTATACTTTTTTGGGCTAAGGAGACTAAACTTAGAAAAAGGATGTGAGTCCATAGTTAAGATCTTTTTAGACTCCTTAAAATTGAAAAGATAGCCAAATGATCTTGTCTTTGTCACACTCGTTAAAATGGTTTTGAAGAGATGTATTTTTAGTATAAGTTTAACCTTTTTTCGAACCGATTGGACTAGTTATGAAAAAGGAACTCCCTGGAGTCTTGTTTTACCGTTTTTTCAGACTCTCTAAACGTGAAAAACCACTGATCTTACCTTCTCTGGGCCACTAAAAATTCACATGGAAGGAGAATTGTTGTGTCATACTTCATCACATTGCATGTCTCATCCTTGTGTCTTTGGCCTAATGCCAGCTCCATGTTGCTATCAAATGAACCTTAAAATAATTCCTTAAATGAAAGCCTTGCAACACTTTTTTCCCTTGCGATCTAACACCTTGACCCATGGAGGATTTTTCCCGAGTGTCCTTATCCTTCACATGTCTCCTTTGCTTGAGAATCAGTATGTTCCATGCGCTTGGAACTAGTTTTCTTTCCTACGACACTCGTTCCTCCTTTGTAACGTAGCATTCTTTTATTCTTTTTCAAGCTTGTTATAAATTTGAAAAAGAAAAAAAAATCAAATATTCCAAAAAGAGGGGATGGGATATATATTCTCTTTTTTTGGAAGCAAGATAGCTGCCCATGAACAAAGCACATCCTTCCATTTTTCTCCAAGAATTGGGATATAATATGACCTTAGGAAGCTATTCTCTCTACCTAGAGTTGTGTCCTCCTCCATTTGGTTACTCTTCCAAACATATGGAGAGTTTGTGGTACCTCCTATATCACATAATTATGTTAATATTACGTTGCTTTAGTCTCATAATTTTGTCATTCTTTGGTCCAAGGGAATTTTTACCCAACCTGAGTCGGCCATTCTGCAGTTTGTCTCTTGACTTTCATGAGTCGGCCATCCTAAGAGTCCAGTCAAGTTCGGATTCAAAATCAATAAATTTTTGTGCCTGATGATCAAGATCCTCCAGTCTTTCCCCAACGACATGTCGAAGACCCCAGGTTAAAGAGTCTTACACTCCTATATTACTCCTACACAAGTTTTGAATATCTTGAAGTTGTTTCTCGAGTTATGAAGCTCCTCATCTCCAGCCATAGGCGTTGATGCTTTTTGAAGATGCATATTATATTGTACTTGTATATCTTCAAATGATTTTGAGATGTAGATCCAATGTGTATTGCTCATGGTTACACTTGATATATACATTTACATGACATGGATATGCAGTGTACTTGATTGACATCCTTTCTTAGTTTATCCTGAGCATGGGCATGCCCTCCTCGGAGATATTATCATTTTTTTTGCAAATGGAATTCTCCTGAACACTCGTCCTGAGATCACTCTACTCCATGCCTTCCCACTGGTAAATATATTGTAATGTATTTCAACCATCATTTTATCTTCTGACCTCACACATTAGGGGGAATGTGTTATAGTCCAAAAATTCCTTACATATGCATACAAGACATTGGCCTTTCCACTTACATAATTTTATAAAATACTGTCGAGGCTTCTTCTTGAAAAAACATTTTTTGGAACATGTACACACCCTGTTGAACTGGTATCCCGCATACACACATGAGATGTATACTAGTTATCCCACATACATACACGAGTTTCATACTAGTTAGCCCACGTTTACCTCCAAAAATTTCAAACAATATAAAATTGTAAGGAATTTGGTGGATTTTATGGGATATAGTCGGTTTTCTAACCATTTTACCCCTTGTAACCTGTCCCCAAACTGAATAACTATATTTTTCTCATATTAAAAGAGGTATTGGGGTTTCATTTGACAAGACAAGCAAAAGAATAAGAAAACTCTGCCAAAATCCCTTCCCCTTCTTAGCCCAAGTTTTTCATCCCTTTCTGAGATTTGGTCTCAACATTCTCCTCCATCCCTTTCTCCTTATACAACCCTTTCCCTTTTCCTAATATATCAGTTGGTTGTGAGAGGCAAGCATCAAAATGATACACTTGGAGCCATGATAGAGGAGCCTAAACCTGGTTCATGGAGCGATTTCCGACAAAGGTTGTAATCATTTTTGTCTTGAAGCTTAATAAAAGAGTTCATTCTTGTCCCAAAACATTATGTCTATGTGCTTTTATTGATTTATGCATTTCTATCTATATCTAAACCTTGAAAGTGATAAGTAGAGATTGCATGTTTTGTAGAATTGTTTTTCTAAGCTTTTGTAGGTCAGGTTTGGGAGGAGACTAGTAATATAGGAGGCTGCAAGAAGAGAAAGAGGTCTAACGAACCACAAGGACTAAAGGTGTACCCATTAACCCTATTTCCTCTCTCTTGTCATTTCATTTAGATAGTTTTGGGGTATTTCAAGGCTAGAACAATGTTTTAAGGGAAGTCAATGCTCTTCCTGTACCTAGACCCAGTGTTGGCACAAGCCAATTTTGGGAAAGAATCAAAGCAACGTCGTAAAATACAGAGCGCGCTAAAAACAGAGGGAAATAGGGAGTGCATCAGAAAAAGAGGAAATAAAGGGCCGAGAAAAGTAGTTACGAAGTGGAAAAATTGTTTCAGAGCAGTTGGAAAGTGGACAAGCGTCAAATTGGAGAACAGTTGGATCGAGGACCAACCAAGATTGAGCAGTTGGAAAGTGGACAAATCTAATCCGCTTAGGGTTAGGTTTTTTATAAGGGGTTTGTCCCATTTTGTGTATAAGTAGAATGTATTAGGACTGTGAAAAGGTTGTCTTTAGTTGGTGAGGAGGGTTTTGTTGAGATATTGGTTAGATGTTATCAGTTTTGTGAGGACTATTGTGATCTGTGGAGATCAATTGTAATGGAGTAAGAAATGTACATTGTGCAACACTAGATTTTTCATGAATATGAATAAAGAGCCAAAGAGACAAATCTTTGTGGACATAACCTAGGAGGGGGTGAACCATGTCATATCTGTGTCATGTGTATGAATGTTTGCATTTCTTACGGTTATATTTGGGTCAATGAGCTATATGATAAATATGTTAAAATAATAGATGGAATAATACTACGCAACATTGAATGAATATATGTCATTGGTTATATGTTGTGTCACTGGTAAGGGTTAGGATCAATATAATAAATGGGAATTTGAGGGTTAAAAAGTGAGTAGATCTAATTCCCCTGAGAGAGAAACACATTGCATCCCATGGTTGTAGACACCCGAGTCCTACAACCACCCATTGAAGCCATCTCGGGTGAGATTGCGCAGTGAAATTTGTGCATTGTGTTGCCTTTTGGTATCCAGAAGGGCCGATGGTCGAAGGGTTGTTGGCAATATTGTATTTAGAACCTGGGTCAACCCATAAGTAACCAACAATGGTTCCGTTTTCGATTGAAACAAAAAAGATTAGATTGGGAGGGATGTATGATGCAGTATAGTGTGAAGGCTTAAGAAAGGGGATGTTTTTAGGTTGGAACCCCACGAAAGAGGATATTGAAAGATGGATTCTTGTTTAGGAACTATAGTTTTCCCACAAAGATAATAGAAGTCATAGGTTTAAGCCAAGACATGACTTGCAGAGATACGTATTCAACGAAATACACAAGAGTTTATTTAGTGAGTTTTCCACGCTATTGAAAGAGTGGATAAATTGGTTGAAGGATACCCATTTGACGAATAGATTTAGATTAGTGGAGTGGACAAAAGAGAATATCACACAGTTGAAAAGGGTGAATAACACATTCAAACGTGCAATATATTTCTGGCTAGATACCATTGTAGTGGGGTATATCACTGAGGTTGCAGTAGCTACATCGAAGTATTACACTGTAGTAGAACAAGAGTTTATTAAGGGTCCAAGGGGAAGTTACATCAAGTCATTGTACACTTCGATCAAGAGATTATTGCATGATAAAGGGGTATTAACCATGGAATCTGACAAATAAACTACCTTGCGTTCATGGGGGATTTAGGGGAAAAACTAAGGAAGGTCTAAGATGAAGGGGAAAATGGAAAGAGGAGAGTGAAATAAAGAGAAATGGATCAAGAGGAGATCCAGGAAATTTTGCAGAAGGAAGGAACGACGCGCAGTGGCAGACCCTACCAATTTAAGCTCAATAGGAAGAAAACAACAATAACCGAGAGAGAAGTCTTTGAGAGTGATGAGGAAGAGGTAGAGGATCTTCATGTTATGGATCACATTGAATAAATAATGTGCGCCACATATGAAAGAAATACTAGAGGAGCGAGATCTAATGAGGAAGAAGGTACCCCTATCTAGATCTGAATCAATGTAGAACCTACAACCCCATGTACGATTAACACATAAACAAAGAAAGAGTTGTTTAGAGAACCAGGGATTGATGGTCAGAGGAATACAAAAGATCAGAATAGAAGTAAGGGTACAAGTGGAAGTACCAGGAGCAGTGTAGTTAGTGGTACAAGTGGAAGTACCAGTAGAAATACTCATGGGAGTTCACGTCTAAAAAACAATACATAGATAATAGTTTAATGTGGAGAAGGTACAACACATTCGATAATGACAGGTGTAGATCCAATGATAAGATTACCATAGTTTCATGGGGATGGATCAAAATACCCAGAGAAGCACCTATTTGTGTGTGAGTGAATATGAGAAGAAAAAATAATCACTGATGAGGTAGCAAAAGTAGCGCATCTAGCAATAACGTTCAGAAACCACGTGTTGGATTTGTTGGATTACTGAGAGGGGGGGAGTTTGAATTAGTAATAGAGAAATATAATCCTTTTTAACCATAAAATGCAAGTGTTATGTCAATGTAGCATTGTCATCCAAAACTTTTAGAGTAAATAAACAATTAACAAATGATAAATAATACACATACACAGTACACCAATGTTTTTACGTGGAAACCCAAAGAGAGAGAAAACTACATAATGATTTTTCTTATATGTCTTTAAGCATTAAATTCATTGGAAGCACCAAATTCCTTTGTTTTCCAGTTGTAACTGGAAGGAAGCTCCAACCCCCTAGTTTCTCAAGCTACAACCTGAGGGAAGCTCCAACTCCCCAATTCTCTGGCTACAACCAGAAGGAGGCTACAACCCACTATGTTCTCCAGCTACAACTAGAAGGTGGCTACAACCACCTTTCCTTGCCCCATACAATTTCCCTGAAATATAAGTAGAATGATGGAACCACTGTTACACTATTAGTGGGAGATATATTGTTGTAAACCTGTACCAATAAACCTGCACCAAACAACCTATAACAACTTGTACCAACCAACCTGTAATCAACCTGTACCATAAAAAAATGCATCAACCATGCACCAACCTGTAACTCAACCTGTACCATCAACGAGTGCATCAACCATGCACCAGATATGTACCAATCATGCATCAAATACACACAAACTTTGACTCATCAAGATGTACCAACATCATCATTTATACACCTCATGTATGTGCCAACTCATCAGCTACTTGTCTCAACCATGTACCCAACATGTACCTCAACCAAAATCCCTCACCAATTTCATCATCAAAATCTGAGTTGTAACTCTGTAATAGACCTGGTGTATATGATCACATACCTGCAAACCGTACTTAACTTTAACAACAAGAGACTAGCATTTTCATCAAACTTTACTTTAGTCTCACATGACTAATTTTGGATTAGTCAACAACCCTAACTTGAAATAATCATAACTATGTACCTATAATGAATAAAGATTTGAAAATAGTACACAATGTTCTTCAATGTCTTTAATGTAATTCCTCCAGGTTTCACTACTTGGAACCTCTCATAAAAGGCGTTATAGCAAAAATGACATACCTTGTTGAAATCTAGATTATTCTAGAGAGCTAATGTGTAGAGCGTGCCCTAAACGAAATATTTGTTGTATGGATCGAAAAATCATACAAAGAATACTACAGATTGTACTCTAACCAATAAATTTGATCTTACTGAATTTGGATCTATTATGAATAAGTTATGATGTTTTTACCTGAAACACTTGTTTTAGACTAGTTTCAGGACTAGCCACAAACCCTATTTTCCATGGAGTGTAACTCCAAAAATACAATGACCCACAAGATGAATTTTTTATCAAAGCTACTTGGATATGTTTCCTCAACGACCTCCAGATTTAGTGGTCTGAATCATTCTAGAAAAAACGTCATTGCAAAAATGGTGAGATGACCTGTAAATAACATACCTTAGAAAGCATCATCAAAAGAATTTATCCTCCCTTGAATTTTGGCCTTCTTTATTTCAACTTACCTCTGAAATTATCCTTAGATATCCTTTGGTTACCTCAATCACTTTTAGATATTCAATATGCTCAAGTGTGATTAAAGGAGAGACCCTTTCCTCTTATTTATATTACTTTTATGTAGCTTCCTCAAGGGGTTACCTTCTAACCATCTTAAACCACTTTCCTTATTTTAGGGCTAACCCACTTATAACCACTCGTCCACTTGGTAATTTCTCCATTAAATTTATTATTTAAATACTTTCTTTTGTATCCACTTTGACTTATAGTACACTAATCACTTCACTTTATTATTTAAATAATTTATTCTTTGCAACCACTTTGACTACTTTGACCTTTTGGGGCTTCTAGATGACTCATGAGGGTTCTCCAATTTCACATGGCCATAACTCTCTAACCGTGAGGAGTTATGTGACTTTCCACATACCACCGGAAATGGCATGACATGTACTATCCATATAGAATATTCTTACCTTTAAATATATTAAAACTCATACCATTATACATAAAAAAAACTTGGGTTCATTGCCCAAACCTTTGTGCTACCAGACTTTCTTCAAGGGTTGACATCAATGAAAACCAACTCAATTAATAAAAAATATCCCCCTTTTTCATTGATGGAAACACTTTGACGCAATACTAAAGTCATATCATGAAATACTAAATTCATATCACTCATTCTCCCCTTGTGACCATTGCTCCCCCCTGAAACCTTGCCTCTATGCTTTACATCTGATAAATCTCTTCCCCTTTGTCATCAATGGAAAAGGTATCTTTCCATTTGGGGATGCTACCCCTAACTGAATTATCCTTGGGGATACTCCCCCTGAGTGAACTCTTCCTAAAACTGATCTACCAATATGAACTGTCC
>SNQJ01S0112010.1:18576-28694 GCA_010110895.2 Picea sitchensis | reverse complement strand
TCCTTTTGATATATCCTTTGATCTTGAGGTTTTGAGGAGCGCTAATTCCATCCAATGCATTGCAAGATATCGTGGGAGTCAACTCTTCATAAGAAATCACTTCTACATTTTCATTTTGAGATGGTTCTTGTTCTTCTTCTTCTTTATCTTCACAATCAATGTAGAATAATTTCTTCTCACCACACTTATGTCCCTTATTGTACTTTTTGTCATAATTAAAGCATAAACCTTTTTATTTTCTTTCCTCCAACTGTTGAGGTGTCAACCTTGTAGGTGTTGAGCACTCAACACACCCTAAAAAACCTATGAACATTTTCTTTTTTTGGTACCATTCGATCTTTTTGCGTTGTCTGTTTCCACTTCAGTTATGAAACTGATACCTTCGCCCACCTATTATGTTTCATGTTTGAATCAGTTAAAGTATGCTTGAACGTATGAGAAATAAAACTTCCTAACTCTGAAATAAAACTTAACAACCACTCAAGGAATCCGTGACCCATATTTTTCCCTGACTCGCTTAAGAAGTTCAGCATCAGTAAAAGCTAACGGTGGAAAAAAAACTGCTTGAAAAGTCAAAGTAGCTGAATGTCGACCTTCATCGATGTCGGTCGATAAAAGGCCTTTCTTCTCTACTAATAAGCCTCAGGAAGAATCTTGTCGAAGACCAATACATTCAGCTTTGGTGGAAAACTGTAATAGTAGGCACCACGCGAATGAAGAATGACATTGTCGATCCCCGATACGATTTCGACGTAAAAAAAAAAGTTACGACGTGTCAACTCACGAAGAAAACCATGCATTAATTTTATCAGTAGTCATTGCACTTAACCTGTTATGTGCTTTCGACGTGTATGAGTTCCCCAAATACATTTCCTACCCGCTAGCCGAGTGCCATCTCTATGTTTAGATATTTTAATGACCCCAGTTAATAATGCCATGTCAACACTGACTAATATCGGAAGTTTTAACAAAGAATACATCAACAAATTTACAAATGTAATGACAACAATTATAAAATCCCATGATAAGCATGAAGAAATTTAAATAAGGAGTGGCATTTAATTCACATCCGAAAGGAGCATGATGCATTAAAAAAAACACTTTCAAATTCTTCATACAATCAAAAAAAGATCCCGCCAGTCTTGGTTTACATACAAATAGACGACCCCAACAACCTGGCTAACCAGCCCGATCGTAGTAAGAACGCAAAACCCTTACAAAAGGAAAAGAAGAAAGACTGTCAAGCAGTGCTTCCGAGGACGCAAGGTAAGGATCCGCCCATTATTTATCTTCTATGCATTGATCCTCTTTCAAACTATCCTTCACACCTTGTAATGTTTTATGTTCCTCTTTCGATGTCATCCTCTGTGCCTCACGCAATTGCACAATTGTATCTTGCGCCTCTCGAAGCCGCCTATGAAGCCAGACTGTGCTACCTTCGCGACCCTGCGATACTGATACTTCTCGGTTCTTCACGGCCAACTGGCTCTGTAACTCTTTGTTTTCTTGGTAGAGTTTAGCTATTGCGAGTTGGGCCCGCTCTAACTACTGAGTGGGACTCTCGATGAGAAGACCCGATACTTTTTCCCTTTCCTTTCGTCTCCTGCTTCCTCTACCGACAGTTCCAACCGACCCTGACCAGTGGGTAAGCATCGCAGACCCCTCAACGGCTGCACATACGCTCGTCTCAACCGAGAAATGGTCTTCCTCCTTTTTTTCGGTATCCTTTCTAGGTCTTCCTCTCCTCCGTGGTTTCATCTCTTGAGAAGGCACGGTTCCCAACATGGATCTTTCAATCATACCTCTTTCCACCCCAAGCTCCGCTGGAGATGTTGATACCATTTCCAAAAGAATGCATGTATTTCCTGCTGAAGTTTCAAGTGCACAGTAAGCCAATAAGAAAGAATCTCAAGCACGCTGGGGCTCAGACTTGGCACTCCGGTTGCCTCGTAGACCCCATATCATGTTGGAAGGAGACCCCATAATGAAAAAACGTAGGGATTCAGGCGTCTCCAAATGATAAAAACTACTATTACACAGGATTTCGTCAAGACGAACCCACCAGACCAGAATTACAGAAGTCTAAGCCCGACATATACATAGAATTCCCCATAGGACTCCAGAAATTTATAGAGGAATGAAGGAGAGAAACAAAGCATGCCAATAAAACACCCGCGTCCCTTGACATGATGTTTGAAGAGTAAACATGCCATAGCGGCTCAAACAGATGCGATCCAGAACACGTAAAACGTCGCCAATCTGAGTTGCAGGGAACGTGCGATACGATCGTCCTTATCTCTTTAGAACTGCCTAGCTTCCATTATTAATGAATGATGCTTGACACACTTGGTAATACGGATCTTGGAGGCATTTAATGACTTATTTAGTACGGTATCCGACCTTATGGGAGAACACACGCACATGCTCAACTCTGACGTCTTCTCCCAGCTCCAAAGGTTGAAAGGCTACTATGACGGTCCTGACACTTATGTCTGTCATACTTGATTTTCCACTCTATGGCATGCTGACATAACTCATTTAAACCAAAGAGGAACGATAGTGGAGGTGAAGGACATCGAAGTTCATTCGAAGGATAACCTGGATCATGTATGTATTAAACGATCGGGACTAGCAAACTTCACAGGTACGTATCAGTCCATTTTGTTTGTCGATAGCTAAAATTACACTATTTAATCACTAAACTGCTTCAATCCCAATTTGCAGGAAAATTCCCCGATTTCCGAACAAAACGTTCTCAGGGATTTCGCCGAAGAGCTTGAAAGAAACACCGAAATATCAACCAAAGGGTGTGATGCGAGAAGTCAGTCTCCCCGAAGTTTGTCACCCCCAATGAATTTACCAACCTGAGCAACGTGTTTAAAGTGCACACTGATCAAGATCCGCTATGGGCCGAAGAGTTTGCAAAGACATCAAGGGGATATATGCGGCTCCAATGGAACAACACATATTTAAATGGGCCAACACTCATGAAGAACTATTTTTCAGCTGGTCTAAATATGAGAGGAGTCACCCTTTTCAAGAAACATTTCGGGTGGATTGTTAAAGAAAATGTTGGATGACCACGCCACGTGGCGATTTTTTTTTGGTTCAAACTGTACTTAGCCGTTGATTTTGGTTGAATTTTATATTATAAATAAGGACATCGACCAATTACTCAAAGGTCGATGGTTGTTGTAAGAACTCGTTTTTTTTGGTTGTTGATAACTATTTTGAGACTGCTATAAACTGAGAAGTCCTTCTGGACCAAAGACAAGATATTTTCATCAGATGTATGTGATTGGAGTTGGAGAAGAATTGCTTCCTATCCTGTTCCAAGAATGATGCAGTAAATGAGTAAGAGAAATTAATTCAGTTGTCAAGTTATGTGGTGCAATGTTTTGATGTTCTTTGCTTTAATGATGAAGATCAAATCGTTGTGTTGTTATGTGATGAATGTTATGGTAGATGAATTATTTTTCTTACCATGATCTTGATTACATATGTGTTTTCTTTCTGTTAATTAGTTTTCTCAAACAGTAATTGGGTGCTCATTTGGTTAATGTATTAGTACTAGGCCCTTTTGCATAGAATCTCTATATGCATGTTTGAGCAGCGGGTTATCCCAAGCTCGACCTCTTCCAAATAGTTAAAACTTTGCCCTATTATTTGTCAAGTTGTTTTATACTATCTTTCATATCTCATACCAGCCCCACCCAAGAGAAGTACAAAAAAAGAACCGTCTGAACTGAAGGAAGAGCCTTCACAAGAAAGCATAAAGCCCATCGATAAATCAGCCAGATCGCAAGATCTGGAGAACCATTCGATATTAAACGCTGCAAAGTCTAATTGGGCCTTGGTGGCAGGTTTGTTTCTTTCTTTTGAGTCAAGGGATTTAAGACCCATCAAAAGAATTGGCACTAGAAGGAGGGCCTAAGAGTGAATGGTTGAATATATATGTTATCTATCATTTCAAACAGCCTACAAATTCCTAACAACCCACATGCATGGCTAGTCCATCATAAGACATCCCACACACATTGAGTATTCCCAAAAAGGATATCTCACCCCTGCACGAGGAAGAACCTTTTCACCCTGAAATACCTTATGCCCTTCCTCACGAGGAAGCGAATCAGTTTCGAAGAATCACTAGAGCCTATGCCGGGCAAATTGGCGTGTTGTCCTTAGCTCCTATCCTTCCTCGAAGAAAACAACAAAGCAGACCAGTGGTTAGTACTCCTGAAGAAGTTTTCATACACTCTATAGAAGACTTGATATATTTCACGATTACCGAAATCCAAGAACCTCTTGATCTAATACCTGAAATGCCAGCCAGCAATATCTCCAAGCCAAATGATTTTTCGGAAGAAGAGGATCTCAACTTGGATTTAGAATATATGGAAGGTAAATTATCTTGGGGAGGAAAGGGAAATACCCCTTCAATACAACCAACCTTGGTTGGTCGAAGATGCCTTGGTCGTCCCTGGATGAGTACATAATCTTCCCTGGCACCCAAAAAAGTTGCTCCCCAAGTATGATCCCGAGACTTCAGGTTTACCTGAAGATCATATCAAGAAATTCATACTTGCGATTAGGTTGATGAACATTCAACATGAAGACGTAGTCTGCAGAATTTTTCCCTACACGTTTGAAAATTATGCTTCCATGTGGTATTTTAATTTGCCAGTAGGGTCTGTAACCAGCTGGACTAAGTTCCAAAAATATTTTTTAGACAAATTTTTGGAAGAAACTACTATGGGAGACCTGATGGTTGAGTTGTTCGCAGCCAACATGACCCCAAAAGACAGGGTCAAGGATTTCAATCAAATATTCACGACCATTTTAAACAAATTCTATCTCGCGGTGAAACCAACTCAAGAATTGCAAATTGAGGTTTATGCCAACACGCTTCCGGCTTCTATTTCTATGTTTATGAACATAGTCACTAAGAAAACCCTTGCGGAGAATTTTGAAGACTCCAAGACAATAGAGTTCTAAATGAAAGGATGTAAGGAAGGCCATGCTTCTTTAGAGAAAAGAGAGACCCAACCCCCTCCTAGGAAAGGACTCCTTTTAACTAGACCGTCGGGGAAACCAGTCGAACAAACTCCCAACAAGGGTAATGGGGATATAGAGGATCTGCAATGCATGGTTAAGAAATTATCAAATGAGATTATAGACATGAAGAGAAGTGCAGGGGAGGGAAACCTAGGCCAAAATCCCTATAACCCTTTCTTTACAAGAAACCCATCGTTCAAAGCAATTGAACCTCCCCTAGCCAACTTAAATATTGATCTAGGGAACGTCGTGTCTGATTCTTTCTGCACGTATCAACAAGAAAACCACTCCGAAAGAAACTACCCCCAATGGGTACACGCCATGAATTTGATGGCCAATCGATTCCCAGATGAAGTCTCCCTAACCGAACAACCAAGTAGTCCAGCTATCAATAGTACCAATCAGGAGGATATTGATCCACCACGAGACACGACCATGCTAATGTGGGATCCCGACCTAATCATGCCTTCCAACGACATGTTTGAGTCCCAATAATGACCCACGGAAGTCTCGGCAATACAAAGAAGCAGTAAGGGTCCACCTGGATCGGAAGATGCCGACGTCGCCCAGGTCTCGAAGAGTAAGGCAAATCCCGATTGCCCGAAAATGCCTTCTGCTTTCGGCAAGAAGCCTATAAGCATTCACACCTAGGAATCGCCCAAACTAGATTATAACATGGTCGAAGATTTGAAAATTTTAAGGGCCAACATATCCGTTATGGACATGTGTAGGATCCCCCAGTAAAAAGACTTTTTGTAGCAGGCTCTGAATTCCGTAGGAAACATGGTGGTGAAAAGAGATCTGGAAAGAAATATGTCTTCCACCGATCCAGTGAGTAAGCCGACTTTAAACACCTATTTGGGAGATAGGAGGGAAAATCCCTTTGTTCCACCTTTCCTCCTGACATTTGAAGTCTTCAACAGGAACCTTCACAATTGCTTGGTAGATTCTGGGGTGTCCTCCAACGTGATGCCCTTGGCCATTTGTAATAAATTAAGTGTTGTCCCTCTCAAAAGTGATAAGCGTGTTATACAATTAGATATAACCCAAGTCAAGGTCATGGGAGAAATCAAAGATGTGATGATCAGGATAGTGACACATCCTAATTTTGTGCAAGTAATTGACATCATTGTAGTAGATATCCTAGAGGCATATGCGTTATTTCTGAGCTGAGATTGATCTAAAAATATCAATGGATATTTCAGTACAGATTGGGCACACCTTTGGCTACCATTGAAGGGATACAACAACATGATCAGGATCAATAGGGAGAAATATTTGAAGCATACGGTCACTAATCTAGAAACCCCTATTGAACCCGCATCCATGACCTTTCCCATGTTGGGCAATTATTCCTGTGATTCCCATTTCGGGAAATTTTCTCCTCTCATATATAATGTTTCGCTTACCCAAAACTCTGAAATGATTTTCCAAGAAGAATCACGGATGTCGATGGGAGACTCTCTCTTCTGCCAAAACTCTGCACTTGGACTTGTGGGAGAAAAGATCGGAGAACGAAACATTAAAGAAGAAAGAGAAAGGAGTGATTGTTGTTCACCCATTTGGACCCTCTATTTTGATGGATCTAAGTCACAAGAAGGGTCGGGAGTAGGGTGCATCCTCATCGACCATAAAGGTAAACGTCATTTCCGGTCCTATAGACTAAAATTCAAATGTACCAACAACACTGTCGAGTATGAAGCTCTAGTACAAGGGTTAAATAAAGACATAGATCTGAATGTCAAAGAATTCACAGTTTTTGGAGACTCTGAAATTATTGTTAGACAAGTAAGGAATACTATACACTACAATTCGCCTCATCTTAAGAACTACCAACAGGAGGTGCATAGGTTAATAGAGTGCTTTAAGGATTTCAATATCACGGTGATTCCTAAGGAAAAGAATATTCTTTCCTACTCCTTAGCCACGACCGCTTCCAAACTGTCACCTCTATAAGATTATGAAGCCTCTTGATTCACTATAGAACTTCTCTACAAACCATCAGTACCTAATAACATTTATAATTGGAAAGTCTTTGAGGGAAATGAACAGATCATCAACTTCTCAACCAACCAAGATAATTTCAAAGATCTCACTATTGACGATGAAGAGTTCCAAGAGAAATCAACAGGAACTGATCTTTGGAAAGAATCGAAGGCTCAAACAATCCCGAGGAGGGTAACTAATCTAGAGAATATGTTTGATCTGAAGAAATGATTTAAAGGACCTAAAAACACAAAGACTGGTAGCTCTTTCCCCCTCCATGAAACTATAAATCTTGGAACCCGAGAGAACCCGAAGAATCTGAACCTCGGCAAAACCATATCTAAGGAAGAGAGGAAATCCTACCTTAAATTATTAAGACAATATCAAGACATCTTCACATGGTCCTATAAGGATTTGAAAACGTATGACACCTGCATTATTCAACACACCATCCCATTGAAACCCAAAATAAAACCTTTCCAGCAAAATCTCTGAAAGTATCATCCATCCCTGGAACCTCTCATGTATCAGGAGTTGAAGAATATTTTAGATGCGAAGATAATTTTCCAGGTTATACATTTCGCATGGGTATAAAATCTTGTTCCGGTGAGGAAAAATTCAAGAGAAATCCGATTATGCGTGAATTTCCGGAACCTCAACAGAGATTTCGAAAGGACAATTATCATGTCCCGCCGATGGAGCAACTCTTGCAGACCATGTCAGGCTTGGATATTTTCTCCCTACTAGACGGTTTCTCAAGCTACAACCAAGTATTCGTTTCAGAAGAAGATCATTTAAAAACCACCTTCTGAACCAAATGGGGAACCTTCGCCTATAAACACATGCCTTTCGGGTTAATCAATGCAGGAGAAACCTTCCAAAGGTCCATGGATGTATCTTTTCGAGGACTTATCAATAGATGTGTGGTAATGTATTTAGATGACGTTACAATGTACTCAAAGAATAGAGAAGATCATGTTCGACACTTAACTCAAATTTCTGAGAGATGCAGGAAATACGATATATCCCTAAATCCTAAGAAAACTATTTTTGGTGTCAAGGAAGGTAAGTTGTTAGGCCATATTATATCGCAAGACGGGATTCACATAGACCCCAAAAGGATTAAGGCCATAGCTCAACTCCCGCTACCCCATAACAAGAAAGCTATGAGTCCTTTTTCGGGAAAATCAACTTTGTAAGGAAGTTCACTCTCGACTTCGCCAAAATCATCAAACCCTTACAAAAGATGATCTGCAAGGATGTCGAATTTAAGTGGGATGATGAGCGAAAGACACCTTCAGTAATATCAAATTTTCCATATCTCGGGCCCCGGTGTTGCGAAGTCCCGATTTTAATAGAGATTTTTCCCTCTACACTTTCGCCTCCGACCAATCGCTAGCTACGGTTTTGACTCAAAAGGATGGTGACAACAACGAAGCCCCAGTGTCATTTATGAGTACTGATACTCAGGGTGTTGAGCTCAATTACCTTGCCATAGACAAACAAGCCTATGCTATCTATAAGGCGGTCAAGCATTTCAGGTCTTACATCCTCAAGAATCACACTAAGGTGATTGTGCCACACCCTGTGGTCCAATCCCTATTTAACCAACAATAAATGGGGGAAAGGAGAGGCAACTGGATGGCAGTAGTCCAGGAATTTGATCTAGACATAAAACCTACCAAAATAGTAAAAGGACAAGGTTTGTGCAAGCTCGCAGTCGAAGCCCAGGATCAAGCAATTCCAGATTTTGGGTGGGAAAACGAAATAGCACTATGGTGTAATGAAATAGCATACATCTCCCCAGGACAAGGCTCTTGGTACAAGGATTTAACTTATCTTCTACATCACGGGACTTTTCCCCAAAACCTCAACCCTAACGAAAGGAGAGCCTTGAGGTTAAAATCTGCACAATATCGCCTTATAAATTCAGTACTTTTCTAGATTAACTATGATAGAGTACTATTGAGATGTCTCAAACGAGAAGACACTAACAAAGTGCTACAAGAACTCCATGATAGCCCCTCTGTGGGACATTTTGCAGGAAACGCCACTGCTCATAATATTCTGAGAGCCGGTTATTACTGGCCCACCTTGTTCAAAGACGCTCCTACCTACGCTAGGAACTGTACAACTTGTCAACTAAGCACTGCAAAGGAGAAAAGGGCAGCAGTCCCACTTCAACCTGTGACTGTCTCGAGGCATTTTGAATAGTGGGGGTTAGACATAATAGGGGAAATTACCCCGAGCTCTTCAAAATTGCACAAGTATATTCTTACTGCCACCGATTATTTCACAAAATGGGCAGAGGCCATTCCTCTGACTCAGGTAAATGAGAAGCTAGTAATCCAATTTATAGAACAAAAGTTGATCACAAGGTTTGGTGTTCCCTCTGTTCTGGTCTTTGACAATGTAGCTTACTTCTCTTCTACCCTATTAACAGAGTTTTCTCTAAACAAAGGAATCATAATCAGGTACTCTGCAAATTACTACCCCCAGGGAAATGGTGTGGCAGAATCAACTAATAAGAACCTGGTAATAATACTAAAGAAGACAGTTACAGATAACCAAATCAATTGGCATAACCAAATTCATATTGCCCTATGGGCCGATAGGGTCACACACAAAGAAGTTGTAGGGAATTCCCCATAATTTTTGGTCTACGGACAAGAAGCCATCCTCCCA
Organism: Picea sitchensis; assembly: GCA_010110895.2. NCBI lineage: Eukaryota > Viridiplantae > Streptophyta > Pinopsida > Pinales > Pinaceae > Picea > Picea sitchensis. The sequence goes on along the minus strand of SNQJ01S0112010.1, from coordinate 18,968 downwards.
AACGGGCTTTACCTACCATCTCTTCAATTGTCCCAAGACTCCAACAAGGAACCCTCATCGGCCATGCAACAAAGAATCAACACTTTTATCATGCTAGAAGAAGAGAGAGATAAGGCTAAGTTAAATTTCCTAGCTCATCAACAGATAGTCAAACGATGGTTCAATAAGCACAAGGCTAAAGAAAAGAACTTTGAGGTAGGAGACTTAGTTCTAAAGTGGGACAAAGAAAACGAACCAAAAGGGAAGAATTCTAAGTTTCAAAACCTATGGCTTGGACCTTTCCAGGTGGCTGAAAAGATTGGGGCAGACACTTACCAATTGCAGAATCTAAGGGGGGAACTTGATGCCCTCCCAGTGAACGACCAAGCCCTAAAACAAATACTTTCAATAAT
>SNQJ01S0112009.1:0-16842 GCA_010110895.2 Picea sitchensis | reverse complement strand
GAGCGTGGGACGCGGCACGGAGCGCGGGACGTCGTCCGAGGAAAGCGAAAGGCAACGGTATGGTTTTAATTGGTGAAGTATAATGCATTTTATCTTCGGCAAATTTAATGTTATTGATATTTAGAATTCTGGAAATTGTATGCAATCACTACCATTCGCACTCTGGAATGATCTATGTTTTAAATACCTTAATGCTCTATGTTTTTGCTGACTTGGGGGCGTATTGTCCTGCGTCTAAAATACTTTATTGTTCTGTGTTTTACCAAGATATGGGGCGTTGTGTTTATCAGCGTTTAAATGTTTTATTGTCCTGCGTTCTGCCGAGATCTTGGGCGTTTTTATCTTCCAATGTTTGTGTTGGGCAGTAGGTATTGGGCAGTCTTGTCCATAGGGGTGTTTTATGGATTTCTGTGAGGGGGCGTTTTTGTTTTAATCTGCGTTCTTAATTGTCTGCCCCTTTTTACATAATCTGTGTTTTCGATATGGTCATTGTCTGCATATTTTTATCAGAATTATAGGTGGTTAAATGCTTCCTTCCAGGCGGAACCAGTTTGCTTGAACATTAAATCTATTCTTTACATTCCCATGTCAATTATTGAGATTTGCGTTCTTTTTAACGGCCATAGAAAACTGAATTCTGGGCGCAATCGTTTCTGATTACCCTTCAATATTAGTCAGTGGGTTCTGCGTTTATTTATATAACAATAACTGGCAATCTGGGTGCCATGCGGGTTCTTTACATTTCCATTTCAAGTACTGGGGTTTGCGGTTTTTTTTTTGGGGCCATACAAACTGATGAATCTGAACGCAATCAATTATGTATGCATTTCAAATCAGTCTGTGGGATTCTGCGTTTTTCTGTTGCCTTGGGCGATTTTTTACATATGTGGGATAGGGAATTTACTATGCACAGTGGGCAACTGTGCTTGGGCATTTTATTTAATTTCGAGCTGCGTTTGAGCATGTTCTCGTCCAAGCCGAGCATCCTTAATTTTCTTTTTTTTTTGTGTCTCCACTTGGTCTGCGTTTGAGTGGTTATGACCGCATTTTATTCTGGGTGTGCTTCCTCTTACATGGGCGACTCACCGTTGAGGTTTCCTTATGGGACTCTGCGCTTAAATGCATACAGTGGCTTCTGCGTGGGGAGGGCGTTGTATGCGTGGGTTGCTACCTGCCTTTGCGCGCGACTAAACCTTGGAGGCTTGATTGAGGTGCGTGTGGTATTCCTGGATCGATGTATGCTTGCCATTCCATAATGACTACCCTTACTAATCGTTGATTTCCATAACTGTTAATTCTTCTGACCGAATTCTGAAATGCCTAATCTGGTAATTGCATGGTGCACGGTTGATATATAACTGTTACTGACATGCTGTCTGAATGCATCTTGGGTATGGTTGGTAGGTGGTTAGGTTTCCGCTGATTCAGTGTTACCCTGGTTAATGAATCGTTTGGTTCAATTAATTAATCCATCCACGCAAACTGGACATTAACCTTCCCATGAGCATAATACTGAACGTCCTGCTAAATGATATTCTCATTGCAAATTTTAGGGTATAAAGTTTCGATTTTAGGACGTATATTTCCTTTGGATCACTATTGCCTTATAGCCGCATGTGCATATTCCATGCAAAATTTTACTAGATTCAATGAATGCCTTCCCTCGTTCTGCGGTTTTTGAATGGGCAGATTGCAAGCAATTTATTGGTTAGATTCAATAAAGCTTACTCCCTCATGGATATTGATACAGTCCCGTGAGTATAAGGGAGGGTATGTAATAGAACAATGTGCTAGTGCAATATAAACAACAATACTAAATGCAAATTGATATTGGGCTATGGACAGCTTATGGTAATAGGGCTCATTTTACCTTCAATCGCAATTAAGAACGTAATACAAATTGTTTAAATCGCAACTTTAATATTGTTTGATTGCTAGATCAATAATTGATTACATTGCAACGGTGACGATGATGTTTAATTTGCAGTGTTATTCTATCATATAAGGATTGATATTTATCTTTATAGGTTGTCCTTAAATGCTATTGCCCTTAACCATTTTCATGTTCAACATTGCCTTTGTATGGGGTCATTGATTGTGATGCTACCTTATTACTTTAGTTACAATAAGATGTTAGTCTTGTGAGGTTACAATAGTGTAAGGATTGCCCTCTCAGTTAAAATAATGGAATGCAATATTTACATTATATAAGTGTTGCTAAAGTCCCAAAAAAAAAAACATGGTAATAACATGGTAATTGAAGTATCTAATAGGAATTTAATATTTTTTAGGTATTTAATATTTTTACTTATTATGTTATCTCGAAAAGAATGTTCTTCTAAATTGTCGTCATTTTAATAGGGTCATTTTACCATTGGCCCTTTTTTAATATGGGAGGGTATTGTAAATTTTCAATGTGAAGTTACTCGTTTAGTGATGTATTGTTTTTTTTTTTTGTAGTTATCAAGGTGATGTTATTTTACATGGACATTAGGGACTAATAAATTAATTATGATTTTACTTGTACTTTTAATGTGGATATTTAGATGTGATATTTGACTATCTTTATTTAGGGTCCCTTTTTAAAAACACTGTTAAAATATTGTCATTTTAAATATGGTAATTGTTATATCTTGTCATTTGAAATAGGATGGGTTATTGATATATTCAATTATGATGATAAATTTTAATTTAGGTGAAGGAAAGATGTTATGGCATACCAATGTCAGGGAATTATAGTTATAGATTCGCAATTGTAATGTATTGTTGAATTAGGAAATTGTGATGTTCTTACCTTATAAACATGATGGCAAGATTAGAGTACACATATGACCTATATTTATTTCAATGTTGTTGTAACTAGAAAGGAGATGATCTGATTATCCTGTTGTGATGTTAGTATAAGTCTCTTGGCACCGATAAGACATACTCAGTGGAATGCCCTGGTTTATGTGCATTAAATTACTCAGAGTCAGTAATGAGCGTTGTTGTTCATTTAAATAACGTTGAATTTGGGTTTTTTTGACGAAGTTCTCTTATCACGCTCCATCCGTAAGGGGCGTATTTGTTCTTCACATTACGTTGTTCTTGATTGTATTCAGTTAGTTGCTTGATGTGTTGTGTTGGGCAGGATGTAGACACCTCCATGTTCCTCAGAACATTCGCCAGCCCTGAGACCTTAAATGGTTAAAAGCGATGGGAACCTGGGCTTGAGCGTTGATTATGTGTCTTGGAGGTCCTAACCTTGCAGGGTAGGATGGGCGGGAGGTCATTCGTATTTAGCCGTCATTTTTACTTTTGTCGCTAAAATGTCTGCGTTGTGCACCTCTGCCTATGGTTGTATTTGTTTTAGTTTCTCATTGAGGCTTTCAGTCTTCTTGTGCTGAACTTTGTGGTTGAGTCTTGTTGTTTTTCGAGTGGCGTCGTGTCGTTCAGTATGTTGCTACTTCTACACGCGCGCACACACCTTAACCACAAAAACAAATTTGCACCTATTACTAGAATGGTTGTCGTAACGAGACGGTCTGTTACAGTCCTACATGCATATTCAACATATTCATATCTCCAATGAAGTCAACCATGAACTCTACTAAGACAAAAATAATGCTTCACGTGCTTGATGTTAAAAAACCAAGTAAATATGTGGGTTGAAACTCAGAACATGATTGCTCACTAGTGGATGAAAAGAAAGTAGAAAGGATAAATTGTTTATGCATTGCTTCTTGAAATACCTCTATCACCCTCAATACAACGAAATCATGATATAATCCAATATCTAAGTAATGATCAAACTAGGGATAATAGTAAAAAACAAAAGTGGGTTGCAATATCATTATTATACTATGAGAAAAATAATCTTCTATTTGAACAAATGATGTTCTTCCAATTGCAATAATATCTCAATAGGGTGTTCATCTCAAGCCAACTCATCTATATAAATGGGAAAAGTAGTCTCATGCTAATGAAAATTATCAGTTTCTTGCACCTCCTCTATAAATATACCATTAGCACTAGGAAGAGCCAACAAATCAAGATGGAAACTTGCTTACCCCTCCTCATGTTCAATTTAATAAATAGGATCCTTGATATGTTTCCAACAATCAAAGACACAAGATATGTAAATTTTCTCATAATACCTTTTATCACGATCATAATATAGTGTTTTTTAAATCTTTGTATATGGTTCTATTTGAATCAACAACATCATAGAGGTGACAAATCCTTTTTCCAATACAAGTCCTCAAATTTAACTCATTGCATCTCGTCTTTCTCCTCTAGTATTCTTTTAATGGATTCATCCAAAATAAAAAGAACATATTCACTAAACTCAACATTTCCATCAAAATATTTTAGTTCTAAATCACATATTGTATTTGAAGAAAGAAGCATATCTTCCATAGGATCTGATCCTCAATGAAACTATCAACTATGTCTTTTGATTCCTCAATAGATGTATTAACAAAGTGGAAGAATGCATACTAGATACATCATCACATACCATTTCTTCCACAGGATCGAAAGACAAGGTTTCTCTATCATCATGATCTTTCTCAAAACATTCATCCTCAATGTTGGAAACATCATCACAGGATTCCTCTTCAATGCACCAAGAATCCCCCATATCTACATAACCATCTTCACATAAACTTTCTACTTGAATAGTATTATCATTAATATTAATTTCTAATCTCTCGGTAAGAATATAAATGTTTTATAAACTTTCCTCGGGCATTGCCTCAAGGATTGTCTTGTTTACTTTTCTCAAAAGGAAACCAAAATCATAATGAAGACATGAAAATATAGATTTAAAGCATAAATCTATTCCTCTCTAAATATGGGACCAACTCTTGCATATACTTAAAAAAACCTATTATTAATCTCACAAACTGTTTCAGATTCATTTTTAATAATGTTAGTGAAATCTTCAATCAAACATAGGTATTATTTTTCACCCCATTCAGACCTAAAATCGTGCACAAAGGAAATGAAATAAGATATATTCGCAGAGGGAAAATTTCTAATCCATTCCCCTACATTCCCATTCCATATTTGGAAAACAAAATTCATCATAACATCTCCATGCTCAGCCTCAAAATATTTGAGGAAAATTGAAAAATTTAATAAGTATTATCTAGAAGTACTTGTCTTTTGTCACAGGGGAAAACCCAAGGTTCAACGCTTGACAGCGCACCAACAAAACCCTAACTACCGGCCCTTTCATCAACACCTGCGAAGCAAGAAAAGTCTCACCCGAGGTAGAAGCAGGGGGGGTTACAGGACGCATATTTCTATAACCAGGCTAGGACACAAATCTATGATAAGAGAACTTCACAGAATATTCGGTTAATGCTTAGGAAGTGAACATGCATTAGTTTATTAACCTCCTTAACATCGCAAAGCATAATCAAAGACATATACGCACGGTAATAAAAAGTGATTATGCACCTTGAGCACCTAGTACTTAGCACTATAAGTTAAATCTAGCATTCATTTACCTTTAACATAAGTAAAATACTTAAGCAACAAAATATACATTCATTGCACATCATAATCAAAGCACTAAGAAAATGCATAAAAGAAATAATATTGCACAAAGAAAACCATGAGACACCAGATATACGTGGTTCACCCCAGGGTGGGGCTACGTCCACAAACCTATTTGCCTCTTTATTATTCACCAGAATATTACATCCAGTCACTCATGTGCACTAAGCCACAAAGTCAAACCTCGCGCAACACAGGAGATCTGCGCACTAAGCACTAGACCCTCCTGTTTTACCTTCCAAAACTAGGTCAAATGCACAGAGCCACAATCTCTTATCATAGAAATTATCACCTTATACAAAATCACAATCGAGCACTAAGCCTCAACCACATACATTCCTTCTCACATAGAGCTACTCACTTCTACAATACATTCCCCTTTATTTATACTTTACAATAAGGCCTAAACATGGGGAAAATCCATGGGATGACATCCCATAAACTCATTACAAAACCCTAGAGGACCCCTTACTGGGTCCACATAACCCTCAAAATAGGTGAGATCCACGATCTCGGCTCTGCCTGGGTGCTCCTACTTTGACCAGCGTGTCAAAGTCCAAAAGTGGGCCAAAACTGACCTCCCTCCTCGCCATAGATACTCGCCATGATAGCACGACAGAAGGAGTTTAACGCAAGCGTTAACCTCTTGGTGGTGGCCAAAATGCAGAATCTTCATTACGTTTAATATGGTTGACTGCGCCAACCCCTTGATCCATGGATGCGAGACAAGGTGAGGTTTCTTTCTGGTTTTCTTAGTTATGTAACAGTGAGGATCTAGCGTGGCATAGTTCTTTCGGTCTCCTAAGTTGAAGTCAATGTGCTTCAACAACGAGATCTTCCCTGACTGACTTCCTACTATGTGAATTCCTTTCAGAATGTACGTAGTGAACACGGAGTACTCGAAGTCATGAGGGATATTTTCATGGTTAATAGTGTCGGCCAGAGGTGGAATATTCTCAGGCAATATCGACGGGATCTACTTTGCGTTAGCCAGATCACTGCGGTGCTTGCTTCTTTGTTCAGTTATGAGGTTGATGTGGGTGGAACGACGTCTGGTTGAAAGGGAAGCCTGCAGTCCCCTAGTCGACCACGCTTGAATACCTTCAGATACAGGTATATTGGCCATGAGTTTCCTAAGAACTTCCTTGACAGACTTCTCAAGATCGTTGGGTTCACCCAACATTCTAGATTTTAATAGACAACGGATAGAGAAACAGACAGGCGGGGTATACTTTCAGATAATGACAGGAATCATAGCTCAACACTTGGAAAATTCTTGGCTTGGCTCAGTCAGTCACAAGTAGCAAAAAGTGGTCCTAGTGCCACAATTGACGATCTAAATAAGCGGAGCGGTCATGTCGGATCTTCCAACAGACAGGAAAATTCTTCCATTAATGTAAATCTAGTTGTTATGGCACGGTATCAACATCCAAAAGAAATCTACAAAACCATAAATGTGTTTCCTAACCATTCTAGAGTGTCATTCTAACATTCGAGGTGCCTCCAACAGTTATATAACTTTGCCAGGGCGAAGTCCAAATTTGCACAGACTTTCTGTTCCAGCGAGGTTCAAACCCTACAAACATGCCTCCTACGAGGTTCCGGTCTGTGAAGTCTTCCATCTAGTTTCCTCAACTTCTTGTAGCTTTTCTAACTTAGCCTTCTTTTTATTGAGCTTCCTTGCTTTCTTTCCTATCATCTAAGTCTCTTTAAATGTTTTTGGAATCCTCTTTCCATTTTTATTCTTATCTTTCCCTAGCATAGTGGCTTCGCACTGTTGAGGTACCCTCAAAGGTTCTAAAGTTAATATCCCTTTTCTTAACACTTCCTGAGTGGGAATACTTCTCTCTTGGATAGATAGGTCCTTCAAGCCTTCTTGCATTCTTTCAACCTTGATAGATAATTCTTTTTCTTTCTGTCCCTGCTGCATTTTTACTTTTCTATGTTTCTTCGACTTATCCTCTCGTTCTTCTCTTAGTTGCTCTATTTTCCTACCTGCAAAATTCCTTAATTCTTGATTTTTCATTTCTATAGATTCTTCCTCTGCTCTCCTTATGATCTGATCCTTCTCAATCCAAGTCTTACCTAACAAAAGTGGGAAAGAGTCATTGTCCTCAACAAACCTAATGACTTCAAATTCTTCTTTAGTCGATGTTCCATGAACAATAATAGGTACAGTAGTTAATCTTCCACATAAAGTTATCATCTTGCCTTTAAACAAGACTATCCTTCCTAAAGTTATTACAGTAGGATTTCCCAAAAATTTCCAAGTTTCTTATGTCATAATATTCACTTGTGTTTCTTCATCTAAGACTATACAGTCTATGTCAAAGTCTTTTATTCTTGCACTTATGCGTTGTTTTCCTTTCAAGATTTCTGGTAAACTGACATCTTTATGAACATCCATCATTTTTTTCAACTGTAATAACACAGTCTGAACCTCCTCTGACCTTTTCTCTTTATGACTTTCTAACATACTCTTAGTCTCTTGACTCTTTTCATAATTTTATTGTCTTATGTCCCTCCCTTCAACTTTAGCAATAATCCTTGGACAATCCTCAACCTCATGACCAACAACCTTACAACAAAGAAAAATAGGGCCTACCCTAGGGAATTCCTTAGAAAGATGTTCTGGCCTTCTACAATTATAACACAAAGTCAATCCTCTTTTTATGTTAAATGTTCCCCAATATTTTTTGTACTGCGCACTTCCCCTGGGATCATAGTGTTGGACCTGCAATCTGCAAAAATTCTTTCTACGTTCTTGCATCCACTTATTAGTCCAAAAACTCTTTCTATGCAAAGGAATAACATATCTTTCTTCATTTCCATTAAATTTACTCAAATAAACTCTTTCTTTCACTTGCATCCTAGCCCTCAGACTAGGACAGAGTCTATTAAACATACTAAAATTCATGCTTTCGAAGAAAAAAAAATCACTTATCTTTCTCTTACCAAAGCACAAAGCTTACCTCTTTTAGAATCTTACCTCTTTTCTTCAGAACAACTTACTTCATTGGAAAAAATATTCACAAGTCAAGTAGAGTGATGTGCACTTCAGCAACAGATCTACGCTCAGAGATTTTATTTTTCTTTACTTCAGTTCCCAGCAATCACAGTTTCACGTCCCGACAATGGAACCATTTGTTGGCATAGGGGCAGACCCAGGGTTCAATGCTTGAGAGCGCACCAGAAAAACCCCGACTACTGACCCTTTTGGAAATACCTACGAAGAAGGAGAAGTGTTACCCAAGGTAGAAGCAGGGGGGGTTACAGGACGCGGGTGTCTCTAACCAGGTTGGGACATGAATTTGTGATAAGAACACTTCGCTGAATATTTTGTTAATGCTTAGGAAGTGAGCATGCATTAGTTTATTAACCTCCTTAACATCACAGAGCATAATCAAAGACAGATAAGTGCAGTAATAACAAGTTATTATGCACCTTAAGCACCTAGCAGTTAGCACTATAAGTTAAATCTATCATTCATTTACCCTTTAACATAAGTAAAATACTTAAGAAAAAAAATATACATTCATTACACATCATAATAAAAGCACTAAGCAAATGCATAACAGAAATAACATTGCACAAAGCAAACCATGAGACACCAGATATATGTGGTTCACCCCAAGGTGGGGTTACGTCCACAAACTGCTTCACCTCTTTATTATTGGCCAAAATCTTACATCCAGTCACTCATGTGCACTAAGCCACAGAGTTGAACCTCACACAAGACAGGAGATATGCGCACTAAGCACTAGATCCTCCTTCTTTACCTTCCAAAACTAGGTCAAATGCACAAAGCCACAATCTATTATCACAATACTTAGCACCTTCTACAAAATCACAGTTGAGCACTAAGCCTCGACCACATACATTCCTTCTCACATATAGATACTCACTTCTACAATACATTCCCCTTTGTTTATACTTTATAATAAGGCCTAAACATGGGGAAAACCCATGGGCCGACATCCCATAAACCCTTTACAGAACCCTAGAGGACCCCTTACTGGGTCCACATAACCCTCAAAATAGGTGAGATCCACAATCTCAGCTTCGCCTGGGTGATCCTACTTTGACCAGCATGTCAAAGTGCAAAAGTGGGCCAAAACTGACCAAAGTTTCCCCAAAACTTGGTTGAGGGTCAACATTGTCCCATCCCCATCAAATTGTGGGATATACTTCAGAAACGTTTTGGAAGTGCATGTGAGTACCTTGGAATGGTATTGAAATCAAGAGGTGCATGTGTTGAATCTTCATACCACTCTGGATCCTATTTTTTTGGACTAAATTTTCATCTTAAGCGTTAATCTCACATAATTTATTTGTAAATATTTCCATCGTTTTACCTACGAGGAAAAAATGACCTCTTCCACATCACATGCCATAAAAGAAACATAGAAAAATGAAAAAAAAATCATCGAGATCACTCACTCAATATATATGAAGGTAATATATGAATAATGAAAACTTTCTTATCAGGATCACTCATTCAATGGAGTTACCAAGTGTGAAAATAAAAATACAATTATAAACTACTCATCTCAGTATGTGTAGTTATACTACAAATTGGAAAGCTTGACTAAGCTCCCCAACAACATTTCCAAAATGTTATCACCTGAAAATTATCACCCTTAAAACAGTGAAGGGAGTCCAAAAACACTAGGACATAAACAGTGTCACCTCGCTTACTTCCCTTTACTCTAAATTTAGTACTTCCTAAATTCGATGGGTATCCCTAAATGATATAGGTAGCTGGGGGAAGCGGGGGCTCCTTATGGGGATCCATATCCCTTGACAACCTGATTGATAGGTCGAGCATACATCATTATCACATACGTAATATGAATCGATTGATCCTCATCATTGAAGTGGGTTAACATTTTCCTATTTTTCTAGCTTTATTTCATCCATGAAAAAGTTGGAATAACATACGTAAGGGCATTTAGGCACTCGTGTTTAATCGAGGGAATTCATTTATGTGCTCGGCCTTTTAAATCTCTCTATCTGTAATCTTAAGAGGGAGATAAATTTTAGATGAGCACTCTCCCGAGTGAGTTGGGAGAGCACTCAACCTCCCTCTTTCAAAATTTAAGTGGTCAATGGTTGAGTGCTTATATAACTCGTCATCATATTACGTCTATAATATCGGTTCAACAGGTTCAATGCTAGAAATGATTCATACTAACAACAAATTCAAGAATTATCAATAACACCTCAAATCAAAGTAGATTATTGTTGTCCTAGAATAAATGTGCAACTAATTATTTAAAATCTAAAAAACAAAGTTACCAACTTAATGAGAACTCTACAGAGTTTTCGTTTTTTGTGGGGTCACATTTTTTACCTCGTTTTGAAAAATTCTGCTACCGGTAGCACCTCCCCTCCATTTTTAGGTTGTTTTTTGATATTTTAAATCTTCTTATCCATAATGTATCCACATTATTTTTTTAAATGCTTATTTTTTCAACTATTTTCTATTTTTTCTATTTTTTTTTCATGGTGTTTTTAATCATTTTTCCATGCTTCTTTGAATGTTAAAAATGTTGTATACCATTTAATTTTTTGAAATTAATATTTTTCATATAATTGTGTCTCCTTAATTAATTTATGGTTCCATATTTTTTAAATATACTAGAAAATATCATTTTTAACACATTTACTACCTTTACTTCAATACATAAAAAACGATTGTAGTTAAATAACAATATTTTTAAATATTTAGCCAAAAAATATACATTTTAAACCCATATATAATAATAAAAGGTATACATTTTGGAACATGTCCATTTATACTAACATGTCAAATAAAACATTTTTATGGACATAATTTAAAAAAAAAAAAGTGAATTTTGTTTTTAAATTAACATTTTTTTCATATTTGTATACATTTGAAGTAAAAAAATGACAACATTTAATGTCATTTTCCATGGTATAGTGATTCACATACAAATAAAACTAAAAATAAAATAATAAAAAGATTCATCATAAAACAACGATACATACACATTCATTCTTATTTTAAAATCTGAAAGTCAAAACATTACAGTTATAACTCATCAAAAAATTACAAAATTGAGCATCAATTTCAAGGGAATCTTAAAACTAATCAACAATATCATATATCTCAAATTCATCATTCTCAGCAGACACATAATCATCTTCTTGTACATCATTATGTGCTTCCATTGTGTCATTTTTCTCTTCCATTGGGTCTTTGATATTCACAAGTTCTCCAAAGTGATCTTCTCCAATCAATCCTCCTAATGGTACTTGAGGTTCCTTTGACATTTTTTCCACCTTTGATTCATAAAAAACTCCTTTCCTCAAAACAAATTCTTGCATTTCATCTGGAAGAGATAGAATAACATTAATTCTTTGTTGAATAAAACCACATTGTAGTGGGTCACTTTCAATGGCTATGCAATTTCTTCATTTATGTAAGGAACATGCTAGTGTTGTACTTAATCACCAAATAAATAATAAATAATTAAGTTAAATAATGTAAAAAGACATAAATTAAAAATAATAAAGATTGAAGTATGATTTTATAAATGTTATATCATAAATCTTACCTAAACCTGAGAACAAATCCAAAACTCAATCTCTATTTGAAAAATGTATCTATAAGATAATTAATTAGTGCTTGTGGATTTTGATAAATGTTAAAAATCTCTCCTTTCAAACCATTTTCCTCATATGTTAGTTTTATGACTACAAAATTGTAAACCAATAAACTACTAGGCTTCCCTCCATCCTTTACATTTACAAGAATAGAATTATAAGAATCATATTTTGTCCAGCTTGCAAGATGTATACTCTCAACATCGTGTGTAAACGGTTCTCTATTGGAGATTTGAATACTAGGTGTGTGCCTATAACATAAATAAGTGCAAATTTAATTAGCTTGTGAATTAATAAAATTGATTTCTAATCTAAATCGCTAAACATACACTTTCAATATTTTACCAAAAAAGTTGCATCCTTGTCTTTTCTTTTCCCTTGAAGCTTGATTCTGCTAATCCTTGTTGAGTGTCTGAATGAAAAACCAAAAATCTTCAAAATGATGATGTTGTGACTTCCATAAATCCAATAACCACTTTATTGAAAGATTGGTAAGTATAAGACTCACTATCATATCCAATGTTTTGCTTATTATAACCATGAGGGATATCCGTAATAACTAGGGAGTATTTTTTTTAGGAACAATATTTACAATTTTTTCACAATAACCTAATATCACTTTATATTGAATAGTGTCGATCCCATTCCAAGTGTATTGATCAAGGGTGTCATCAAATTCAACCTTTTAATCACATCTCTTTCTTTCTCTTTCAAACTTGGCTTTTTGAATAAAACTTTTGAAGGTTTCAGGTACTCCATCTGCAATCTTCTTTGGCATATTTAATTAAACAAACAAACATATAGTTATATATCTATAACTAATAAAATAGAAATAAATTAACCTACAAATGAATAATATGAATGTGATAAATCAACATACCTTTTTGAATGCAACAAAAAAAAAATTAATAATGTTGTAGAGCTTGTATCTGGATAGTTGAGTTTAACATTATCCCAACTCTCTTCATTCAACATCTTAACCATTTCCTCTTGTACTGTCATATACACCTTGTGACTACATAAAATAAATAAATAATGTTATAATGATATATATAATAAAATACTTAGAACATTGATATGTTAAACTGAAAAAATTAATTTTATAATCATAACATAAATAAAAATAACTCAACAAACTTACTTTTTAAATTCATCACATTTTTTCCATTGATAATTCACCCGACCTTACATGTGATAATATAGATATGAAAAGTTTATCATCCTTCACTCCTCGTATTGTTCTCCAAGGTTATATAGTCATATCTTCTGGCATATTCTTGATTTCAGGACCTGTCTTACTTGTGCTATATACTAAGGGTTTAGCCTTGTTAACTCTCTGGTTTTTAATACCAATATTTTCCCATAGGTTGAAGATCTCATATATCAAATCCCATACTTGTCCAGTTCTAAATCCCAATTGAAAATAGTTATCCACAACTATGAATACAACACTTCCTTTGCAATATTTTTCTTTTGCATTTTCATCATCAATTGGGAAGCTTATTTCCATACAACATTGCTTCTGAAACTTTGCATCAACATTTAATCTCTCCCCACCACATATTTCAGAAAACTCATTATGGATTGATAACCAATCCAGATTGGTTCACCTTCAAACAAATTGTAACATCTTGCTCTACTAAGAACACTTTTATTGACATATTCTTTGAGGAAACTTGCGTGCAAGTGATCCAGTTATGGTATATTATGATTTCATTTCGATTATGGGTTATATATGATGATGATGATGTATTGTGACTTATAACTATTTTGATGTATATGTATTGGCATATGCTATTGACGAGTTTTCCTGAGTGTGCAGGACACATGGAAGGTAATGGATGTTGATGGTATCAATGGACTTCCTTGGAGTCCGGATTGAGTCAAGGAATGGATCGTATTTTGATTGAGTATTTCATTTTACACACATGTGACATATGATTGATTATAGTATGATTTATGTATATGAATTATTGACATGGTTTTTGTTAGTGGATGTAGGATTGTCGATGCTTGCTAATTCGACTCACATCAGGATAAGAGGGGCCATGCATAGAAACAAGACATCGAGGGAGAGTTGTGGAAGCATCCATGTCACAGCCTACTAGCACTCCCACCATGGACAAATGGTAGGTTAAATATTACCTAGTTCGAGAGGTCCACGATGTCGTGAGGGCAGACTGAGATAGTCACTCACGAAGATTCTAAGGGGTGTGCAATAAGGCAGAGTCCTTATTCCTTAGAAGCTCGTAGTCTCTCACAAGGTTGACCAAGTGGAGTGTTGACTCCAAGGGTCGGATAAACTTCCAAAACTAGTCAAAGATGAGTGGAACCCTTGGAGCATGGAGGCGCCTCTTGAAGGGCACGTTATGTAATTAAAAACTTGAGTCAATAAATCTAAGTGGCATAAAAAACATTAAAATGATTAGACCTTGTTGGAATAAAATAATTAATTAAACAGTAAATTATTAATTATAAATCCCAACAAAAGTCTAAGCCTAAGTCTAAGTTTAATTAAGGGACTAATTAAAAATATTAAATAAATTAAAAGAACTGAGATAAATCAAATTCTAAGAAAAAGTGAGTAAAATCTAAAGATCGAATAAAATGCACATGTGTGCATGAAATTAATAAATTGGATTTCTAAAATACAAGAAATAATGACAAGAGAGAATAGGTGTACACATAGAATGGTATCTAGAGTCAAGATACCACTAGTCTAACTAGAAGAAGACTCCTAATCCAACTCTAACTAAGATCTAGCTAGGAGACACTCATTAAATGAAAATTTGGGGAACAAAGCGACACCTGAGCGAAAATAAGAACACATTGGAGATATGAGAGGGAAATTGACTTTTAAATAAAATAAAAGTGGTAATTGTTTGTGCAACTTGGGGAGAGTGTGCCAAGTGTGTGGGTGAATAATCTAAATTAAATTAATTAAAAATATAATTAATTGTGCATGAGGACATGTGTCATTGGGGATTTTTCTATAAAACAAAAGAGATAGAAGAGTGAAGGGTTCCCTTTTCTTTATACTGTTATGCTACCAAATTTTTGACTGATTTTTTCTTGTGAGAATTGGAACTCCAAGCTTGTTACAAGATTGGAATCTCTTCCTTGCGAGGAAAGCTTGGAAGTTATTGTGTTCTAGTTTTTTTATTTGCCCCCTTTTCGGCTTGGGGGGATAAGGGGGAAGAAGAGTACCCCTAGCATTGGTTGGGAGGTACCGATAAAGTTTTTGGTTTGTAAAGCGAAAGGAAGGACGCGGCACAAATCTCTTCTACGGTCGGAGATCCTCAACAAGTTTCAACCAATCTGTTAATGGTATTTCATTGTTTACGGTATTCCGTATTTAATAAGATTGGAATATCATGTAATTATGGATTGATAAATTATTGGAAATGATGAACCTTTAGTAATGGAATTTGTTACTGTGTATAGATACATTAATTCTAATTGGTAATTTATTGAACTATGGATAATTATCCATATTTTGAATCGACAGGCCGAATGATCTTGTGGATATAGACCTCAAATTTAATTGATTCTTGTTCTTTGTTTTCGAAAACATTACCTAGGGTTATTGACAATTATGAATACATTTATGTACTGTGAGATATTTTAATTTATTTATTTTGTTGAATGACATTAGTGAAATGTGCGTTGCAAATCTTCAGATGTAAAGAAATTTTCTTTTTAAAACTAAATCTATTTTTATATATATGCGAGATTAGTCGGCGAAATTAAACAAAGAAGAATTTTCAATGGTTCCTTACCCTCATCTGACGATCGAACAAGAAGAATTCTTATTACACTTCGATGACTTGTTCCTAAAATTTTGTATTTACTCTCCCTTAGGTTAATTGAATACTCCTCCCTCAAAAGAAGGTTAACATGCTTGATTTGTCTTAGTTCGTTACAAAAAATAATCCTTTCAATTTCTTTTCACATAAACATTGGAAAGTCACCAAAGGTATCTCTACTGGTTTTTGTAGCTAACAGATATATAGTCAGCGCAGAATTCTGTGACCGATTTCATAATGCAATTTATATATTAAAGGATACGACTAAAGTGTGATATCCTTGTTTTGATGTGAAAATATTTTTCTAAATAAGGAAGCATCATGGGAGCTCTGATAAGTTAATAAATCATGATAGTAATCGTGGGAACACGACCAAATTTACAAGACACGAAATTTAATTAAGAAAATTTAATTAATTAATTGGTATAAGGTATCACAGAGCCAAAAATTTGAAGATTGTCCAATAGTTTCACTCAATTGTGGACCTTGAGAAGCATCATTAATAGTTCAAACTTAGACCCTTAGTTCTACCCAAAATCAACATCGTTCAGGTCACTAAGTTAAACTTTAGGTCCCACGATCTTCTGATTTCTATAGTTCTATGGGAATTAATCCCTCGAACATTGATCCATTCTCCATGTGAGGGACGTGTACTCGTAATTATTATGGAGATGTGAAATCTAAGTGTATAACCATAATTTTTACCCTCGAGTATATAATAGCTCGACATGGAAATTCTTGCCTTATGCGACTGAAATCTCTAAGAGATAGATATGGTTAAATGTGGGAACTTGTTCTTTTAATAATAAAATAGTTTGAATGTGATGTCAGCTTGAAGACTTCAATTATATATATATATATA
>SNQJ01S0112008.1:27445-51362 GCA_010110895.2 Picea sitchensis | reverse complement strand
GTGGCTATACCTTTTTATCAATACAATTATGGATCCGCAGTGTATTTTATGGCGGCCATATCTTGCAAGTCTTGATCACCCAAGCATAGGTATGCCTGCCTTGGGTTTGAAACATGTCATAATATTTTTTGGATGTTTGTGTGTAGCTTCTGTCAGGTTCTCTACGTCTATACCCTTCCTTGAAAGTATACAAAGAATTTCAGTTATCAGTTCTTGTCTTCTAACTTCATACTTTGGGGGGCAATCTATTACACATAAAAAATACTCACTTTGATAGTGTCGCAAGTGTCGTCATTACAAGGGTCGCAAGTGTCGCACTTTGCTCACAAGTGTCTCAAATGTCAAGCAAAGCATACTGCCATGATGCCTATGTCGTGCCTATAATGACATGAGAAGGACACTTAAAACACCTCAATCATTTGATTTGGAAGAGGATAAATGAGTCAGCAGGCTCATGAACCTTTTTCCATCTGAAAACACTCAAAAAACTAAGCTTTTGAAGGAGAGCTCTCCCCTATACCTCTTCTGGGAGCGTTGGATCTCCCCCTTACACTATCTTGGAGCGTTATAAATCTCCTTTGTCCATTTTGAGGGAGCGCTATGTATTTTAAGAGTGTTGGCGCCTCCCTAAAGCCTACTAGGGAGAGCTACAACACTCTGAGTTCCCTTTTGAGGGAGCACTACCTATTCTGGGCAGTTTTTAAGTTGTTGAGATGAATGGGGGAAGGATCCTTTCATTCTTGGAAGGCAGTTGGATTCAAATCCCTAGTCCGGCCATGATCTTAGGGAAGATCCTCAACTGAAGGAGGCAAATCCTCAACTTCCCCAAGGATATCTCAAGTGGTTAAAGCCTCTCCAAGGCTATATAAGAAATCTTTCTAATGGCGAAAGGGGACTGGAAAGGGAGAATCACACCAAACTTATGATCTTATAAATGGTGCTAGAACAGAGATAATTTGGCAGCAAGAGACCTATGATATCATAGGGAGCAATTAGTGAAGCTATCATCAGTCGGATCGTGGATCTTTTGAGCAAGGGGTAGACAAGGAGGACTTGACGAAACTACTACAATTCATCCATGGCTGTACGCAATGTTTTGTCCTCATTAATATAATTTGCTTGGCCTGTTTCTTTCTGATTCGTGTTCAATCTCACATGAATTTGTCTCTTTAGTAGATAGATCTATTTTGGACTAATCTTGATAGAGTAGGAAGTGGTCGTACTTTGTTTGTTTACAGGGCTTATCGAGGAGAGAAAGATTGGAGCTCAACTCGGAGCGTGCAGGGACAAACACCGGTAAAAGGTACTTATTTTCTCCTTCCTTCTCACACACTAGTCCACCTAGATCTAAAAGGAAGTTAGTGACCATGATAAGAACTTTATGTCTTAGAGTTAAGAGTCTATCTCTTTGAGGAGATCTACCTGTCTGCAGGGAGATTTTCCTTCAACAACAATAAAACTGGTTTTCTATTCAATAATGAAATAATCTGAAACTGTAAAATGCAGTGGAAACAAGCTTGATGGAATGGTGGAGGCTTATCTCTGAGAAGAGATGTGACGGTTGTGCTCATTTGCAAGAAGATGATTACAATGAGGCTCTAAAATAATTTTACAATAAACAGGAATGCCAAGAAACCTAGGCATGCAAAAACCTAACCTTAGGAGATGAAGTGCCAAACGTCATGTGGGCCTCGTTTGGGTAAGTTAGTACATTAACTTCCCATATGATAATGTTTTAGGCGTATGATAGCCCATTGGAAAGGTATCATCGAGGAGATTCATTTTGGGACGTCAATCATTCCATAGGATATCATTGAGAATCTTGATCCCAAAAAACCTTCGTTTAGGCCCTCAAAATGGCCCCGGAAGTGAAAACTGCTAAAAATAGTAAATTGCCAAAATTGCCAAAAAATTGTTTTGAGACAGTTGGAAAAGGTGGGTGGCCACCGATATCCATATGGATCACGAGTCCCTTGGAGTTTGTTTAAAAATACCTAAGAAGGAGTGGTTAGGTCCCATATGGGTCTTTCAATGTTTGTTTAACAAGTCCAAAGAGAGAAAAACTCGGGGGTTGTTCATGTTTAGAGAGTCTGAAAAACACTTACAGAGAACTCTCTCATTTCCTTTTTCATAAATTAGTTCGATGAGACCGAAAAATTGATAACTTATCTCCCATCAAATGTTTTCTTCAAATACTTTTACGAGTGTGAAAAGAACAAGGTCGCTCGACAATATTTTCTTTTTTACAGAGCGTGAAAAGAGCTTAAAGGATACTCCATAAGTTTCATTTTTCGTGTTACCATGACGAGTACGAAAAGATGAAAAAAGTATACTCGGTTGCATTCTTATTGATTTATGAGTGTGAGAACTAAAAAAGATTGAGCTCAAGGTTTTTCCTGAAAAACCTAAAAAGTATTTGTACATGTGACAAACGCAAAAACAAATTAAGAAAAGTATTTGTATTCCATAGTTTAGGCTCCTAGATCGTTCATCTACGAAAAAATTACAACACTCACAATACCATTAGAACATTAGGTTTTAGATAAAAATGAATAAAATAATACAAAATATCAATAGAAAAATTAAAAAGTGAATAAATATAGGTGAAAACGCTTTTTTACCATTCCATTGTCATTTTACCCAAAACTTGTCCAAAAAACCCTTTTTTTACCTTAAACTTCCACTGTCAATTGCGGGAGGCACGAGAAACCATTCGATGAACGAATTCCTCTAAAAAGGTAATCTCCTTGTCCTCTTTATTTTCCATGGATTAATTTTTATTTTTACTGGTTAAAAATAGTTTTTGAGTTGGATTTTAGGACAGTAGGTGCGTGTAGGGATCGCCACAGGTGGCATATATCGAGCCCTACGAAAACCATAGGTTTCCAAAGGAGGCCTTCAGTTCCACTATGGAGGTTCCTCACTATGTATAAAACCTCACTTGCGGTGTGTGAAACTCAAAATTTCTTATGTATGTTTAACCAATAAACAATTACCAAGGAAGAAAAATAAAGATGTTGACTTCTTCTTATGGCTCCAATGCAGGTTTTTGAGTGTTAGAATGTTGGAGTGGAGGGAGAGAGAATATGATGATGATGATCATTTCACCAGGAATGACCCAGGCACAGTTAATTCCCTCTGACAGTGTGGGTTGCTGAATTTCTTTAAGATACAAGGCATGAGGGAGGCCACATACTCTCTCTAGATATCAAGGATAACTATTTTTTGACGGGATTATCATGCCATGGATCCCATGTGACATTGACATGAATCAAGGGTGGTGGTCTACTGATGAGTGAGTATGTCAGTCGGTATTGTGATCCCAAGGCCGAGAGACGTAAGGGTAAGGTTTCCATTAGGGATGTCCGGGATTTACCCCTTCTGACTATCCTTTTCACTATCTCACATATGGTGGGGAGTGTATCTCCTCATATGGCCCTCCAGAGTTACTTCCAGTATGAAGTGGAGTGCATGGAGACCTGGGTATTTAACTGGTGTGATGGGGTTCTTCGCAACATGAAGAAACAATTGACAAAGTGTAAGAAAGGTGACTTGAAACAATTCGGGTACAGATCCATTTTAGTGTCCTTCTTCTTGGAGAGGGTTCCACACTTGCGCTTACAGGTATAGTGGGGAAAATGGACCCACAATATCCAAGAATGAAGAGATTGTGTGAACTCATGGCTCAGCATGTGACTGGCCCCATCGTTAAATATAACAACATGTTCTTTGATTAGCTGAGGCCTCAACTACTGATGGTAGATGATTATGCATATGCCATTTTGGACTTTATAGGTGACCCAGACTTGGTTCTTCCTGAAGGTTCTCAATGGGGGAACTTAGGTAAGAAACACATTTTGTTTTTATAATTCTTTCGTGAATTTTGAAATATGAATGCTTTTTGTGTTTTTTACTCTAATGACTAATCAAGAACTCTTTGACAACTCAGATGTAGGACCGCACCGACCTCCAGGTATATCACCCATTCATAGACAAGGGGAGACAATCGAGGTAGTAGGGTTGGATGTCATTGATTATGAGGTGATCGAGCAAAACCTGGAGGGTTTGACAGTATATGTCTCGGATATTTCTATCGATGAGATCCCGAGACATTATCAGTGCCATAACATGGGCATATCTAGTTCTGTTAGTCGACTCCTCCGTAGGGTAGCACAGGAAGTCATGTGTTATCATGAGTAGCATTCTTGATGCTATTTTGTATATGAAGCCATGTGCTTCATATTTTTGATGTTTTGGTATTCAGACGAAAAAACACTTTTTGTAAAAACAATTATCGTTATATATATACATGAGGATTCTACCGACTTACTTGCTTTATATACAAAATGTGATTGGATTTATAAATGTCTCAAATGTCTGTCTAACACATAATTAGCTAATGCATCTGTTAATGTATTTAGACATCTAGGAATGTGTTGATATTCAATGTAATCAAAATGACATTCCAAGAGGTGAATTCGTAAATATACCCTTAACAAAGTATAACTTTGGATAGCATATACATTACTTAACTGTAGTACTACTAACTACGAATCAATTCATACAACAATATGACGGATTCCAAGTGAAATAGTGTTGGTAAAAAACTCGATGACTGCACTATATTCCATAATATTGTTAGTTACACAATCGAGGAATACACCATGTAGAATGATTAATTCGTTCGTAGGTGCATATATTTCCCAAGCATCAGATGTTAATTTCTAAGTACTATGACTAGCGCCATCGGAGAATCCAATGCAGGGTAGCGAAGACACTGACATATGGAAACCAAGCAAAATGCGAGGTAAGTAGTTGGGGGTTGAAACCAGATAATGAAAAAGCACACAAAAATAGCACATGAGAGTAAGATAACCTAATCATAGTACTTCTTCAAGTAAATCCCATTTCTGGGTTCACTCAAAGGAATGCCATCATAATCCACTAACTCATAAGCTCCCGTCTCCAACACTCATTTGACAATATAAGGGCCTTGCCACATAGCCTCGAATTTTCCGGCCCCTAGTAAATCACGATCTTGTTCGTAAAGGAGAACCATATCACCTTCATAGAAAACACGTAGCTTGACATGTTTGTTGTATTGGTCTTTGATGTGTTTCTTCTGAGCTTCAATAACCAGGGTGGCATCACTATGGGTTTCATCTAATTCCATTAGATAAAATAGACGTTATTCTTCGACAGAGGTGTTTGGGAGACGTTTGATGACTAGATTCAAAGATGGTATCTCACATTCAATCGGCACAACCTCTTTGATACCATACACTTATTGGAAAGGTGTAAATCCCATGGAAGACTTCACGGATGTCTGATATGCCCATAATGTTGAAAACAACATCGTGTTCCAACTTGTCTTGTGAATTCCTATTATCCATCGAAGCATAGTAATAATAAATTTGTTTATTTCTTCAACCTAGACATTAGACTGTGGATAATAGGGGTTTGAGTTTTCATTTCGAAGACCCAACATTTTGGTAAGCTCGGACATCATGAAATTTTGAAAATGGCTATCGTGATCACTAATGATAGCTTGTGAGATTCCAAATCAAGAGATGATATGATTGAATTTGAACAAGGTTGCAGTTTTTCTGGTATTATCGAATGTAGGCATTGCCTCGGCCCATTTAGTGAAATAATCCATGGCTACGATGATGTATCCATACCCCCCAACTGAGTGAGGGTTACATGTCATGAAGTCAATGCCCCATTTTGTGAAGGGAACAATGGAAACTAGAGGGTGTAAAGGATCAGGATGAGATCTTATCTTGTTATTATATGTTCGACAAGCATGGCACTTCTGGATGACAATAATACAGTCTTTAAATAATGAAGGCTAGAAATATGTTGCTCGTAAGATATTTTGGGTAGTTTCATACCCAGACATATGACCGCCACAGGCTCTAGAGTGACAGTCATTCAAATATTTCTCAGCCTCATCATAGGTGAGACATTGTCGAAAAATAGAGTCAATACCATGGTGATAAAGAGTGTCACCAAGAATTATGTATTGACGAGCTTGATACCGTATGTGACGACGGTCCATACTAGGAAGGTCGGGCCATAAAGTTTGAGTCTGGAGATAAATGATAATATCTCCGTACCAAATGTCATCAGAACTGATCTGAAAAAGGGATTCATTAGGTAAGGAATCCTCTGCCACATTTTCTATCTCAGTTGAGGGAAGGTCACATATCAATTCAATAAATACAAAATACTTCTTAGACTTAGCACATTTGAATTCTAAGTCAAACTCCTGGATAATCACTATCCATTTGGAGTATTTTTCCCCTAGCAATTGTCGAGTGAAAATATGTTGCAATCAGAAATAACAGTGGTCTTGCGTAATAAGATATAATGACGAAAACATTGGACAACTTGAAGAGATGCCAAGGCCAGTTTCTCCACATGTAGGTATTTGTCTTCAGTGTTATGAGACTCTGAATCAAATAGTAAATTACATGTTCATCATGCGAATCATCTTCTTGGACTAAAACCATGGAAATGGTAGAGTCCAAAGCGGTGAGGTAGAGGAAACAGTCTCAACTATAATCTAGTGGGAAAAGAAGTGGAGTACAGGTTAAGGCAAGTTTCAAAGCTTCGAAGGCATTTTTGGTAGTATCGTTCCATACAAATTTGTAACCCTTCATCAACAGTTGAGTAAATCTTAGCGTTAACTCAGCGTAATTGGGAATGAATCAACGCAAAAAATTTGCCTTCCCTTGCAAACTTTGAAGTTGGCATAGTGTGGAAGGAGGAGATAGATTAAGGATAGCCTCAACCTTCAAAGGGTCCACCCTAATTCCATGAAGTGACACAATAAAACCCACAACTCGGCCGGATTCCACACAAAAACCACATTTGTGTGGGTTCAAATGTATATGATAGAAACGACAGTGAAGGAAAATGGCTCAGAGGTGTGTTGGGTGATCTTGGTGACGCATGGAATGTACTGGTAGATCATCGAGATATGGTTGTACAATGTGCTTGATATCGTGAAAAGCATAAGACATGGCATGTTGAAAATTCGCACCAATGTTCTTCAAACCGAAAGGTAGTTTCCGGTAGGCAAAGGTACCCCAAGGAAAAATGAAAGAAGTTTTGTATTGATATGTGAGAAAAATATTAATCTAATTATAGCCAGAGAAACCGACTAGTAAAGAGAATATTTCATTCCTGACGTAGTCGTCGACGATCTGGTTGATGAAGAGGGTTGGATAATTTTCCTTAGGACAATCTTTATTAATATCCCTGTAATCGACACATACACAGATTATGACTTGTTTTTTATTTACTAGAACTATATTGGATACCTAATCGGTTAAAGCCATAGGATAGATAAAGCCATCCTTAAGAAGTTTTTCAACTTTGAGCTTGATAACAACGACTTTACGAGGGTGTACTGGGAGGAATTTCTGACAGACGGGTTTAGCATTCGGGTATGTCTTAATTTCGTGCACAACGATATCGGGATCAATACCTGACATCTCTTCATAGCTCCAAGCAGAAATGTCACAAAATTCTTGAAAAATGGATTTATAAGTGACGACTCCATGTTTAATGGATATGTCAAGAGGAATGGTGGGTGAAATGTTACTCAAGTTCCCTTTATAAAGCACATCGTGTGTTGACTTGGGAACAAAGGAAATGACAACAATGGTCAATGGAGTCGAAATCCGTTGGTAACTCTCTATGGTGTACTTCTCCAGGAAGAGAATGGAACGATGATGTCCATCATCCCATGGGGTGTCTTCCATGGACATAAATGACATGATCATCTCATTTGTAGGAAATATTACATGAAACGGATCGGGAGATGAATCACAAAGAGAGGGAGTGGAAGGGGTTTTCGATTGAATGGCTTGATAAGCAGATTCAACCAGACTTAAGGGCATTTTTTTTCCATAGAGAAGATAATCATTGGGGTTAGGTACGATCCACGGGTCATGAGATGCGGGGGTTTCGCTAACATAGGTGGAAATCATGTTGACTGAGGCGAAAAAATAAGGTGGAATATCGAGTGGTGGGATTGGGAATGTCCCCATCAAAGTTGAATATTTTAGAAGACCCACACTGACATTCTCTTACCCGGGAGGTGTCTTCGAGATAAACGGTACATTGCTAGTATGAGAATCAAAGTTTAAAAAGGATATTTGGTCAATAGTAACGACTTTTCCTTGGTGAGGGAAACGTAACACATGGAAAAGTGTAGACACAACAACATGCATGGAATCAATCCAGCTACGACCAAGTAAGAGGTTATAGTCAAGAGGTGCATCAAAGACCTCGACATTGACCGATTTTCCTTCCAACATAATAGATAATGAGGGAAGAACACCGTAGGGTTTAAAACCATAACCATTGAAAGCTTTAAGCGTATTGTGTGATTCGGTGAGGGGAGGAGAGCCAATGGATTTCCAACAAGTATATGACATAATGCACATACATGCACCCTCGTCAATAACGGTTCTACAAATATTCATGTTTTCTACAACAAGTTAGATCTGAAATGCTAACTGAGGAGGTAGCCTTGGAATGTGATCTTCCAGGTCAAATATTATCAAATTCGCATCTGTGGGATCAATTCCACTAATGGCCTATAATAGTGCCTTCCATTGAGTGAGGTAACTTTGAAGGAATTCGAGAGCTGACATTGTGGAGGGTGCTTGCACAAGGTCTTCTACAATACTATAGTTTTGAATAGCACGCGCATGAGGATTAAAGGCAGACTTTCAAACAACACCCTTTGGAGGGGGTGGAGAACTGTATTGAGACCCAATCATTCTAGGTGAAGAGGACCATTGGGAAGTGAAGTTGAAGGAGGCAGTTGAACCAACGAAAGTGGTGAATCATCAACTTTATTCTTCAAGGGAGAGTAATATTTGACTCGAGTTTTGATTTCAACGTCATTCTTTTTTGAATCATCATTACACATAAGGACATACAAAGTGGTGGAGGGAGAGGTTTGGTCATGAATGAATAATTGGGCCTGATGTTGAGAAGGGAAAGGCTGTGAAAAAATGGCAGTTGTGGGAGGCTTCCCAGTCCCTTGAAGGAACTTAGTGACCTTGGCATGTCTTGGAAAATCTTTTGTGTAGTGATAGTCACCACAGATAAGGCAAGGATTTCGAGGTTTACGCTTATCTTTATCATCAATAGGTTGTGTTTTGGATTTTTTGAATTGTGGATTATTATTTTTATCCTCCTTTTTCCTACCCTTTCCTTTTTAGATTTACTTTTTCCGGCAGGGGTAGATTGAACTGAATTAACCTTAGACGTTTTGTCAGTGGAAGGAGTAGGAGTCGAAGCACTTTGAACATTAGAAGCAGTAGATTTGGGATTGGTATGAGTGTCCGACATCGATTTAGCATAAGCATGGAAGGTGCCAATCACACCATCAACAACATGAGAAGACATTGTTGGGGTTGTTGAGGTAGCAGTGGTGGAAGGGTGAGGAGCATCAGGGATCAAGTCGTAAAGATTTCCCATTTGTGAATAAATGAGATCTAGGTACTGAGCACGACTAATCACATTCTCATCAGTGACAACTCCATCCATGGAAATATCACGAGCGATTTTACTAATGAATGATTTGGTGAACCATTCAACCAATAATTGATCAGGAAGGTTAATTTTGATCAAACGTCGTCTTCTTCTCCACTCATGGATGTGATCGGAAATATGAGTGGTCGAAGATTACTTAAAGGAACTCAAAATATCGATTCCTGTCTCGCAATGAATTGAAAATTGGTAATGTGTGAAGAAATCCATGGCTAGGGTATTAAATTCATTAAATAAGCCTCGTGCTAATTCTATGTACCACTTTGCAGCTGGACCTGTAAAGTTCATTGGAAGAGTCATAACCAAATGGAGTCATCCATTAAAGAGTTGGACGAACACCAAAGGTGAAAGGTCATAACATGATTGTTTCGGCATTCTACTGGTTTACCATCAAATTTGGGAATGTTGGACTGTAATTTGGTCAGGATAACAGGCCAATGGGGAGAATGTGGGATAGGATCATTCAATATTATAGACAAGTCGGGTAAATCCAAAGTGGCTAAAAGAGGCAAATGTCTGTTCACATGAGGATACTGGTGACTTTGGGGAGGAAGTCTCATCGGTATACCAGTAGGACCATAAAAAGTCTACATGTAATTCGAAGGTCATGACAGATTCAGATGTGGATTTGGAGGCATGTAGCCCATAGGGTTGGGTTGGTTGGAAATATTCCCTTAAAAAGGGACACTAGAGTGAACGTGTGGACCCCAATTGGGATTCAAAGAACCTAGATATGGCTGGCCCAATTGAGGGGGTACAAAAGAGTTGACTTGAGGTTGTTTCCCCCCAGATGATTGTGGATTTCCTTGGGCAATAAGGTTCCAAAGGTGGGATAGTGATCCCGGTGTGTTCTGTCCATACAGTGGGTTATAGAGGCCAACCTGAGGTTGTCCTCCAAGTGGAGGTTTCCCCCCAATGTATGGTGGTCCCCATTCTGAGGTTGACCCCCAAATTGAGGTTTTCCCCCAGCATGAGATTTCCCTCCAACGGGAATCTGGTAACTAGAAGTGAATGAATGATGGGTGATGCTAATTGGATTGGAGCCACTAGGGCCAGATCCCCTAAGAAAATATGGATATGACCTCTGAAGAGGACTTGGGAAGGTGTAGGAACAAAACTGATAGTAGCATTGTACCCAGGTGGAACAAAAAGTCCAGAAACTTCGGATGGACACTAGGTAGGGATGACGATGGAAGGATTCATATCTTGATACCCAACAGGAAGTGACGGGATGGGTCTAGATGAAAGTGGTGTACCAATGGGAGCTTGGTTAACCACCACATTCCTGGTAGGAATAGTCATAGCGTGTGGGATCATAGTAACATGGGACATATGGAGAGAAAAAGTCAAGCTAGGACCAACTCACTGTGTGTCTGAGACGACAGTGATATTGCTAGTTGTACCAGAAAAATGATCTAGAGGTATCATGTAGGTAACATACGTTTCAGGCAATTGTGATACGACGGGTGAATCAAGACCCACCCCCAAGTTGTTGTAAATATCTCACACTGTGAGAGGTGGGTTTCTAAATATGTCAGTAGTAGAAAGGAGATTCTCGACTCCAGAGCTTGTATGGGGTCCGATCGGTATTCTAGAAGTTTCAACAACAAGATCTCCTGATGAATTCAGTCAAATAATACATCTCTTGTATCGAGGAGGTATTCGGAAAGCCTCTAGAGAATCCAAAATAATTCAAAAAATTTCTATAGAGTTGGAACTTTCCACTCGTGAGGTTACGGTGTTCTGGACCTCGCTCTATTTAGGAGATCCCTCCGGTGGATTAGTAGGAAAAGGGTGATAACGTTTCGAATCTTCCAGGGGTAACCCTTGCATCCTGCGTGAACGATGTGGAGGGTCAATGTTGGCTGAACCAAATATTTTATGGAAAAACTCTATGGCCAACTATGGAAACAAACATCACTCGCTAATAAAATCTAGAAATCAAACCAAGAAAACAAACCTTCTTTTTTCGAAGTCACTAGTTGGTGATAAAATCTAATGTCACGAAGTCAAGACAAGAAGGGCCTAGGATAGAGTGGGTGGAAAAGTTATGTTGACGACCTTCTTAACGGACTTACACCCTGGTGCAATCTCCCACACATAATTTTGGTTATACCCTCCAAGCAACCCAGGTGAGTCTAGCCAATGTCAATTCATGGTACCGTGAAGACTTGCCCCTCCACAGTCACCTCATGTAAGACCCTAAAGATATAGGCTACTAAGGTTACCAAGAACAACAATGATGCCTAGGGAAATAGTCGACAGTCTAATCCATGCGCAAGGCGAGGGTATCTAGCCCGAGATCAACTTGAAAGGAGTCCACTCATAATTGTGGGTATACCTTCAAGTGACCCCCATAATACGCACAATCTCTACACTAAGACCAACAAAGAAGGGTGAGTAACTCTACCAGCCTTAATGTGGCCTCAGGTTTGACCCTTGTGTTAGAAGGTCTTCCCAGGACAAAATGTTTCCAATGGATTTGAACACTCCCTATCAGAAGATGATACAGTGTTTTTTATGCATTAGAGAGTGTTCCTTACAACTTATTCCAAAGCATTTGCCTAGCTAATGTTGGTGTAAAAGAGCCCTAGAAAATAAAAGTTACTAATTAAATTTTATAATTACACAGTGTTTTAGAGGTTTTTGTTTACGCAAGAGGGAGATGGAGATGAAACTAACGTTGTATGAGACCTTCACCCAATAATATGCAAGAAGAAATGAATGATGCAATGTTTCAATTCAATGAACTCTAATTACAGTAGGGAGAAATTATTTTTTGGAAACACGAAAGCTACGAAATGAAACCAAAAACAAGTCATATCCCCAGTATGGTCATCAATTTTTTTATTGAATAAATTGGTAAATGCAGACATAAAATGATCTCCCTAGATCCACCTAGATATAGAACAAAACAATACAGTACATGGTTCTTTCCCTAAGCTCTAATCATCGAATTTACTATCAAACATGAGATGAGTGACATACCTTTTAATATCTCTTCCTTATATCTTTGTTGTCCTTGCTCCACTCTGGTGCTCTTGTGGTATTAGATCTGCAATGACACAAACCAACCAAAGTGAAAGAAAAAATAGTATATTAAATGAAAACTTATGCATGTGATCAAGGAGTCATGTAATAAAATGAGAATGATTTTATGGGAAAGAAACATGCCACTATATTATATTAAGTAAAAGTGGAAGATACAACCAAACCTCCTTGATGTCGCAAGGTTCCCTTTCAGTGGCCCTTTTCTCCAACACACACACTTGCTCCAAACTTGCATGAAGAGGATCCAAAATAACTTGATGGATAGATGAAGGCCTTAAGCATCAATTTAAATAGAATCCCTTAGACAATTCTCAGCATATTCCTTCATTAATTCCTTTCTTAATCTTGCTTTCTTTTTGCTTAACCTTTTCCATGAGAAACCCATCATTATATAAAATAAAGAGAGATGCTTAAGAGATTAGGAAGATCCCACCAAATCATAGAAGCAAGTAGGATCCCAACCATACATATGCCACCTCATATTCTATATTATTCCTTCTATAAATTTCGTGAACTTCGTCATTTTCTTAGTCTTTCAAAGCCGCCGCACCCTTGTTACCCATGATTTTGGTCATCTTGGTGGTGTATTGATGATGGTGTACTTAGGCTCCCAACAAGAACTTTCTCCTGAGAAAAGTGACATTCATCTCTTCCCAGAAAACATATTTTTGAAGAGAGTTCGTAGGTTTCTTATAGCCTAGGGTGCGAGAATGACCCATTCTCGCAGGATGCCTTCAGCTAGGGTGTGAACTTCTCACACTGTGCTATACATCTAGGGTGAAAACTTGTTCTCAATCTTGGAAAAAGATGAAGTCTCGATGGTTCTAGAAGGGAATATTCTAGAGAATGGGTTGGTATTCAAATGGTTATCATGTTACTGGTTTCCCTGATTTGGTGGGATCATTCTCATCCAAGTAACCATCTCATCCTCTCCTATATATTGATGGGATTCTCATGGAAAAGGTTAAGAAAAATTAATTGGAGAATTGGTGAAGGAATTGTGTGAAGAACCCATCTTGAACAAGAGCTTGGAGACTCTAGCAAGCCCATTAAGAGGAATTGGATCTTCTTCATGCAAGGATCGAGCAAGTGTGTGTGTTGGAACCAAGAGTCACTGAAAGGAAGCTTGTGACATCAAGGCGATCAGGTTGTATCTTCTACTTTCGATTAATATGATACAACGACATGTCCTTTTCCCATAAAGTCATCCTTACTTTGTTGTGTAATTCCTTGATCATACACATAAGTTGACGATTGAATATATTTTTCTATTTTCACTTTGGTTGGTTTGTGTTGTCTTGGTCTTGACCTCACAAGAGCACCTGAGCGAAGCGGGAGCAACAGAGACCCTAGGAAGCGATACAAAGGTATGTCACTTGTTCCTCTTTACTAGCTAATTCAATGGTCATAACTTAGGGAAAGAGTCATGTCTTGTCCTATTTTGTTCTAGATCCAGGTGGATCTAGGGAGATCTGTTAGTGTACACACCTACCGATTAGTTCGATAACAAAATTGGCGACTCCACTAGGGATGCAACCCATTTTTTTGTGGTTTTTGGTGTTTTTCCTTGACCATTTTCTCTTGCCTTACCTTTATCCATTTTTATCAATCTCTGAGTCTTCAAGACACCCTGATAGACCCTCTGGGTCCAGAAGTCCCTTCAAATGTTTTGTCTTTTTCCAAAAATTTGCCTAGTTTCAAGCATTCTCGCACTGAACCCCAGAGTAGCCAGTGAGAACACCCTGAGTTCGCACTCTACGTTTAAGTCTAGTGTGAGGTTATTGCACTCTCCTCAAAGCTAGCCTGCGAGAATGACCCATTCTCACATTGTGCAACACTGATAGCTTGCGAACCCTCTTTTAAAATTTTTGGATTTAAGATTTTTGCATGTTCAACTGCCTATATCAGTATAGGTGTCTGAAAAGAACTTCTTGGACCATTGGTTGATGTTTTCTTGTCTTCAAATCTTGTGCACGATCAGTCTTCGGAAATCAAAGGCTCTTCCTGTCCATCTTTTTCTCAACTCTCATCTCTTGACTTTTCTTGGCAAAGATATACTCTTTGATCCTGGAATCTGAGTGCTTGTTTGGTTAAGAGATGGTGATCGGTTAGAAAGTTGGGATTATTTGTCTTTCCCATTTTCTCATTGTTTGGAAGATTATTGTTCTCATGCAATTGAAAACACTATTTTTGTCTACTTGTCATTTTTGTTTACATTGAAAGATTGGTTTGGGTTTTTGTTTATTGCTTGTTCATTAGTCATTGGTTTTCCTCACTTTCACCATCATGGTGTAGGTCCTTTTTGAAAAGTAAAAACCATTTTTTTCTTTCAAAAGAATTTTCGTTTTTGAAAATATTGAAAATCAATTCTCGAAATTATTGAAAAAGAACAATAGAGAATTTTCATTATTGCGTGATTTGTTGAAATTTCATTTTAAAGGAAATTGTGTATTGTAGTTCAAGATTGTTCCGGAAAACTTCTCTTTCCCTCCCGTACATAGGATTCATCGAATGAAAATTGATATATTTCATTCCTATCTGTGCATTGTTGGGTCAGAGTCTCATACAACATCAGTTTCATCTTCGTTTCCCTTGAGTAACGACAACCATTAATAACATTGCGCAAATTTTAAAATTTAACTAGTAACTCTTTTCTAGGGCTCTATTACACCAACATTTAGCTAGGCTATCTCTTTGGAATAGGAAGAGAGATACACTCTCCAAAGCACAAAACACACAATAGCATCTTGTGTTAAGGAGTGTCAAATTCCATTCAAAACATTTTGTCCTGGGATGCCCTTCTCACACAAGGGTCAAACACGAGGTCGCATTGATATTGACAGAGTTACTCACCCTGCTTTGTTGATATCAGTGTAGAGATTGCAGGTATTACGGGGGTCACTTGGAGGTATACCAACAATGATGAGTGGAAGCCTCTCGAGTTGATTTCGGGCTAGATACCCTGCCCTTGCGTGTGGATCGGACTGTCGACTGTCCCCCCAGGCTTTATTGTTGTCGGTGGTAACCTTAGTGACCTATATGTTTTGGGTCTTACACAAGGTGACTATGGAGGGGCAAGTATTCACGATACTTGGAATCGACGTTGACCAAACTCACTCAGGGTCCTTGGAGGGTATACCCACGATTATGTGTGGGAGCTTGCACCAGGGTGTAAGTTTGTTAAGAAGGTCATCAACGTAACTTTTCCACCCTAGCCCAGCCCCTTCTCGTGTCGTTGTTGCGACATTGGATTTCATCACCAACTAGTGACTTCGAAATTAGAAGGTCTTGTTTGTTTGGTATTGTTTCCTAGATTTTATTTACTAGCGTGTGTTGTTTGTTCACCCAATTTGACCATAGGACTTTCTTTGTAAGTTTGTAACTCGTCCACAATAGATCCTCCACGTCGTTCACGTAGAATGTAGGGTTTATCTCCAGAACATCTGGAAGGTTCTCAACCCCTACCTACAAGCTCACCTGAGGGCTCTCCTCAACAAAGTGAAGTCCAAGATGTTACCACCCCACAACTGGAAGTGGAAAGAACCAACTCTATAGAATGTTTCCGAATTACCAATACTCGAGAGGACTTTCGACTTCACCCCGATTCTGAGAGACATATTATGTGAGTGAATTCGTTCGGAGAATTAGTTGTGTTGTCTTCTGGATCACCGACTGGACCCTTTCCAGGACCTGAGGGCCAAGATCCTTTTTGGTCTGCTGGTGTTTTTAGATGGGACCTTTTTGGTGCAGGATCAGGTGTTGAAATCACCATCTCACTTGTGTTCCCCGAAACCTCTAACCCAAACACAGTACCTTTTACTACTGCTTATTATTTTCCTAGTACATATGCTCCGCGATCTGAACACAACTTGACTGTCCCTTTAAAAATGGTCCATTACACAGATACTACGAGTATTCACACTAGGATTACAGTGGCTAGTCAAGCCCCCATTGGAACACCTCTCTTGCCCAGTGTCACCCCGACACTTCCACCTGGATACCGTGCGTTGAATGCTTCTATTCCCACTCCTATGCAAACCCCATCCGAAACTCTTAACGGTCCCTCTTCTTCTGGGCACTCTCCTCCCGGTTTCATTCTGACACTTCCTCAACCCCCTTTTGGAGGAACTTTCTCGTCCTCCACCGATAGCTCTAATCCTAGTGGCACTATTCTGTCATTCACACCAAATTACCAGATTCCTGTTGGTGGACAATTTCACCAAGGAAGTTTTACTCAACCCCCCGTTGTAGGGAAAATTCCTGTTGGAATGCAGATCTCAATTGGAACACAACCCCTGATTGGAGGACATCCTCCACTGACCCCACCTTACAGAAAAAAAACATACCTCCATCCTTGGCCCAGTATTGGAATCATATGATACAACATAATCCTCAATTGATTGGGGGGCAACAGCTTCCAGCTGCATCTGTTATACCCCCTAGTATAGGCCAACCATATCCAGGTACATCCAATCCTATTTTGGGCTCGAATGCTCAAACTCACGTCCCTATTCAAGGATACAATCCCATGAGCTACTTTACTCCACAACCACCACCGAATATTCCTGTGTCTTCACATTATATGTAGACCGCCTATGGTCCCACTGGTTTGTCGACGTGACTCCCTCCCCAAAGCCACGAGTACCCGCATGTGAATAGACAACTACCCTTCTTGGCCACTTTGGATCTCCCAGACCTGTCAAGGATTTTGAATGATCCGATTCGTCACTCTCCCCAATGGCCCACTATACCATCCAAGATACCATCAGTCATCCCAAAATTTGATGGCAAAGCGGGAGAGGACCTGGACAATCACGTCATGACTTTTCACCTCTAGTGCTTATCCAACTCATTGATGGATGACTCTATTCGTTTACGTATTTTTCAAGGGACCCTCATAGGTTCTTCTACAAAGTGGTATATAGAATTACCACGAGGTTTCTTCACTGACTTCAACACCCTCGATATGGCCTTCCTCACCCACTACCAGTTACCGATCTGTTATGAAACAAGGACTGAGATTTTGAGTTCTTTCAAACAAACTAAAGCCACTCATATATCTGATCACATTCATGAATGGCGAAGGAGACGGCATATCATCAAACTCGAACTTCTCGATCAGTTGCTGGCAGAGTGGTTCACGAAATCATTTGTGAATGACATAGCACGTGACGTCACCATGGGTGGATTTGTCACAGAAGAACATGCCATAAGTTTTGCTCAATATCTTGACCTCGTTTAATCACAAACGAGCACTCTTTATGACTTTCTCCCTGACGCACCTCGTCCTTCCACTTCCGCCACTTCAGATACTTTAGCTACCTCTCATGCAGCTGACGGTGTGATTGGCACTTTCCATGCCCAACCAAATTCTCCCTCAAGCACAAACCCCAAACCTGTTTCTTCTAATGTTCAAAATACTTCGTCTCCTACCCCTCCCACCAGCAAGAATTTTGAGGTAAATGCGGTTCAATCTACCCCAGCCTATAAAAATAAATCCAGAAAAGGAAAGGGTAAGAATAAGGAGGACAAAAATACTTTACAAGTAGAGAAAACCAAAACTCTGGCTGTTGAAGATAGGGATAAGTGCAAACCTCGATACCCTTGTCTTATCTGTGGTAATGATCACTACATGAAGGATTGTCCACGATGCGTCAAGGTCACTAAGTTCCTTCAGGGAGCCCCGAAACCACATGCTCTGGCCATTTTGTCTCAACCCTTCCCATCTCAACAATAGGCCGAATTGGTCATTCATGACCAACCCTCCCCTTCTACTACATCCTATGTATTGATGTGTACTGGCGATTCAAATAAGAACGACATTGCACTCACCACTCGAGCCAAAGATTATTCTCCCTCTAAAGAGAAGGTTGATGACCCACCTCCTTCATTGGTACAACCCTCTCCTGTGACTCCACCTACCAACGGTCCTCTTCATCTCGAATGACCGAGCCTTGACACAATTATTTGACCCCCCCCCAAAGGGCATTGTTTTGAAATCGGCTTTCAATCCTCATGCTCGTGCTACCCAGAACTACAACATTTTTGAAGATCTGGCCCAAGCACCTTCTGCGATGTCAGCCCTTGAAGTCCTTCAAATTTGTCCCACACAACGTAAGGCATTGTTGAAATCCATCAGTGGAATCGACCCGACGGACACAAATTTAATAATTTTTTACTTGGAAGACCACATTCCAAGGTTACCCCCTCAACTCACATTCCAAATCCAAGTGATTGTCTCTGACAAAAAAAATTGTCGAGCCGTTATCGACGAGGGTGCCTCGATGTGTGTCATGTCTCTTACCTGCTAGAAAGCCATTAGCTCTCCCTCTTTGACTGAATCCAAGAAAACTCTTAAAGCCTTCAATGGCTCTGATTTTAAATCTTATGGTGTCCTTCCTTCATTGTCAATCACGCTAGAAGGAAAAATGGTCCAATTTGAAGTGGAAGTCTTTGATGCTCCTCTTGATTACAATCTTTTGCTTGGCCGCAACTGGATTGATTCCATGCACGCAGTTGTGTCGACTCTTTTTCGTGTTGTACATTTCCCACATCAAGGGAAGGTAGTCACCATCAACCAATTAGCCTTCTTTAACTCAGATACCCGTACTGGCAACATACTGTTCATCGCTAAAACCCCACCGGGTTATGAGAACATCGGTGTAGGCCTTTTCAAAGACTCCTCATTAATGGGTACTTTCCCCATTCCACCGCCCGATGTTCCATGCTCGTCCATTGCTTTGATCAACATGATATCCACCTCGATTCAAGAAACTCCTGTGTCTCAAAACCCATGGATGATACCTAACCCTGGGGATCATCTTTGTTATGGTGATGAAATGTCGTTAAGTCCGGTCGAATCCACCTATCAGGCAATTCAATCGGCAACACCTTCTACCCCCTCTCTTGGTGAGTTATCTCCAGATCCTTTCCGTGTCATTTTTCCCACAGATGAGTAGATCATGTATGTCATGGAAGACACCCCTTGGGACGATGGACATCATCTTTCCATCCTCTTCCTAGAGAAACATACCATCGAGAAATACCAATGGATATCAACCCCATCAACTGTTGTCGTCATTTCAACCGTTCCCGAGTCCACACACAATGTGTTTTTCGAAGGGAACTTAAGCAATATCTCACCCACTATTCCCCTCAACATATCCACCAAACCTGGAATTGTTGAAAATGTGCATATCGGAGCTTCATGTTCCCCTGACGAAATCATCACCTACACGTCACTTTTCAAAGAGTTTTGTGACGTCTTCACCTAGAGCTATGAAGAAATGTCGGGTATCGACATGACATTGTGATACATGAGATCAAGACATATCTCGACGCTAAACCCATCCAGAAACGCCTTCGTCCAGTTCACCCACGTAAAGTGGCTACTATCAAGCTTGAAGTCGAGAAACTTCTCAAAGCCGACTTTATTTACCCAGTGGCCCTCATTGACTGGGTTTCCAATCTTGTCCCAATTGACAAGAAACAAGGCACAATATGTGTATGCATTGATTATAGGGATATCAACAAAGCTTGTCCCAAAGACAACTTTCCTACCCCCTTCGTCGATCAGATTGTCGATGATTGTGCCAGAAGTGAAATATTCTCTCTAATGGATGGTTTCTATGGATATTATCAAATCAACATTGTTCTCAAGGATCAACATAAGACTGCTTTTATTTGTCCTTGGGGCACTTTTGCCTATCGAAAACTCCCCTTCGGTCTCAAGAACACTAGTGTAAATTTTCAACGTTCTATGTCTTATGCCTTCCATGATATCAAGCACATCATGAAACCATATCTGGATGATTTATTTTCTCACTCTATGCATCGATTCGATCATCCAATCCACCTCCAAGACATTTTCATCCACTGTCGGTTTTACCGTACACGCTTGAATCCTCACAAGTGTGTTTTCTGCGTGGAATCCATCCGACTTCTAGTTTATTGTTTCACATCAAGGGATCAGGGTAGATCGTTTAAAGGTCGAGGAAATCCTTAATCTCCCTCCTCCTTCTACACTTTGCCAGTTACAAAGTTTGCAGGGGAAAGCAAAATTTCTTCATCATTTCATCCCAAACTACGTCGAGATAACTCGTGGATTTAAACGGCTCCTAAAAAAGGGGTCTGAGTTCGTATGGGATACCATTGCAAACAAAGCCTTCAAATCTTTTAAATTGTCCCTAACACGTACTCCGCTTCTCTTCCCCCCTGATTACAATCGCGATTATTTCCTCTACTTTGCAGCCTCAGATTACACTATTGGTATGGTTCTCATCCAAGAGGATGATTCTAACGATGAACGCGTTATCTATTACTTGAGTCAAATTCTAACACCTACCGAAACCAAGTATTTACTTGAGTCGAAGTCTAACACCTACACATCTTCCAAGTATTTACATGTGTGAGAAAATGTTCTTTTGAATGGTTAAATATATGCTTTAAATAAATATACAGCAACATAACTTGCAACAAATAAACCATCAAACTCACAACAATAACAAGATGATAAAGGAGTTCACCCCTCTCTGGGCTACATCTCCTCGAGCCTCCATCAATGGACTTGGCTCTCTGGGATTATATTGTCAAATATTATTTTACAAGATTCTTCTCAACTCCAATAGAAATTTTTACTATACCATTGGGTTCAGAATACATAAAAACCCCAAAAATGACTAATAAAACTCTGAAAACGGATCATGGCTCATCCGGGCATGACCTCTTCTACATGTGGCCTTAAGCTTCCCTGAGCTTTTATTTGGAAAAAACACCTGTAAAAGTACTCGAATGGATCTGAAAACTATCCCAAAGTGTTCAGAGCATAATAATTAGTCAAAAATGATTATTCAATCATAGAAAACAAACATAAGCTCATTTGAGAATGACCTCAAACAATGAGGGCTTCAAGCTCCCTAGAGCTCTCTGAAGCTTCAATGGTTAAAAATATGCAAAATAAGTCTTCAAATGGCTTTGAAAATAGTGTCAATGGATTCAGAACATCCAAAAACCCCTATTTGGGCTTTTACGGCACCTCATTTGGCCAAAAAATGAAGAAGATAGGCCTCCTGCCATTCTCTTCCTTCAAGCTTGTTGTCTCTGGTTCACCAAAACGCACCTCCGTACCTTCTAACCAAGAACACGCTCCAAATTCTTGCTAAAACCTAGCACACGCACACAACCGCATAACCGTGTAAACTGTAGGATGATTATGGGTGTGCCACCCCCTAACCGTCAAACTCGTAGGCACAAGGGTCCATATGACCTCGTGCTACTGCAAAAGAGGGCTCTGTTTCCAAGTGAATAGAACAATGACAAGTGGTAGGAAAAACCGTTTGAAATACCAAAATTAACTCCCGTGCGCTCCGTGTGTGGTCACATGCGAA
Source organism: Picea sitchensis (assembly GCA_010110895.2). Taxonomy (NCBI): domain Eukaryota; kingdom Viridiplantae; phylum Streptophyta; class Pinopsida; order Pinales; family Pinaceae; genus Picea; species Picea sitchensis. The sequence goes on along the minus strand of SNQJ01S0112008.1, from coordinate 29,349 downwards.
ACCAAGGGCTGGGGCTTCGTTTGAAATACAAACTCTCGCGCGCATGATATAGTAAGGTCATATGTATAAAGCAATACAACCGCAGGCTACCGTGTGTGCCAAACTCTATTTATACAATGGTCATATGTAATGTAATACAACCGCAGGCTGGGGCTAAGCCCCAGGCCGACCCCACATCAACCATACACCAATAAAAACTCAAATACATTATAACCCATATACATAACAAGTAACAATGTGTGGTATGTTGGTCAGGTAGCCATTGCTAAAGAGCTGCACGCGCATGGAGGTCAGGGGTTCGAGTTCGGTGGACTCCATAAAATTTTGAATTCACAACCAATACAATGGTGCCACGTGGCAACCCATGACTGGGCCACGTGGCACCATACCATTTATCAAAATGATGCCACGTGTCACATCATGATTCAACCAAATTTGATAATGAGTGAAGGCCACATCATCATCTACCACCTGGGCGTACGACCTATGCCACATCATCGTATGAACTGTACAGTCAGCATCCCTTTTTTTTTCCTATTTGGCGATTCAAACAGATCATGATGTCTCTCTCATCCGATGTCCGTTTGAACCTAAACGAGTTGCGTTGGGTTCGTGACGACGAGGACTACGCTCTTGTTCATTTTGAGGCAATTCCGAGAACATTGATTGTTGAGCTAAAATTTGACCTCTGGTCCAAATTTTGATCACACCTTCCCACTGAAAGGATTTTGGAACCACAAATGCTTATGTTTATCTATCTGAGCTTCAATACTCATCTTCTTTCAAGTTCTATCAACTGATTCTACTTGAAAAATCTTTTCGACAATCACCTGGATACCTTGACATGCCTTGCACTGCAACTGACTATGTCCTTCAATCACTGTTCTCTGATTGTTGCTAACCCACTGTTCTCTTTGTGCTTGGAATACTTCCAACCTTCCCACTGAGAATCAAGTCCCTCTTGCAAACTCTTTGGCTTCAACACAATCCGCTCTCCAATGGCTGCAAAAACTTTCCTGCGACATCTTGTCACAAGCCAAGAAAACCATCAATCTTGAAAACAAATTATACAAGACCGAAAAATGATGCCAACAAAGTCTTTTTCTCTTCAAGAAAATGGTCGCATATTGTACTTCATCAAAACACATGGCGTTTTCTTGCATCTTGGTGTACTCAAAATCAACTTACAAGTCAACAAACACCATCGACTAAACACAAGTCAAAAAACATGATCGACACAACATAGTCATCAGACAATCATCGACACCAGTCGAGACTCATTTGAAACATATCAACCTTCCAAAATGACAAATCGACAAACATGATACACAATCATGTTACAATCATGAATCATTCATGATGAACCATCACCAGGTTCACTGCTTACATATACACAATAACAAATACATGTGCATGACTCTTCAACTCTCCTTCCAGTACAAACATAAGTACATAAACCCAAAACATCTAGGTACATAAGAGTTGAATATGAAAAATATATATGGCTGTAACAAGTGAACATCATATCCATCTTTTACATCCTCTTGGTGAAGTTGTGCAACAACAAGAATGCCTTCAAATGAATTGCATTCACATGCAACTTGCATCATACAAGTTGTGATAAATTGGTACAACTTATCATACTCTCAACATAAATCCATACATAAGGCTAAAATATGCATCTACAACAGAAATTGCAAGCCTTACTTGCTCAAGAAATCCAACCATTTCTTACCAAACCAACTCAATGGTGACTTTTTTTGCTGAAAATCGTCCTCTTGTGAATCATCTTGACTCACATCGATGATGGAATCTCCTCTTCCATTCTTGCCAATCTCTTTATCCAACTGCTTCTTGTGTTGTGGATGAGTGGTTGGATGCAATGTCCAACATTGGTCAATGAG
>SNQJ01S0112006.1:4995-26066 GCA_010110895.2 Picea sitchensis | reverse complement strand
CTCCCAGATGGCATCTTCAACCATGGATGATTTTAAGGATGGAAATTTATTTTAAAATGTAGAAACCTTGGCGAATCTTACCAATCCTTCATATGCCAACTATAAATGATTGGCGATATTTTTGTAAAAATATTCAAATTTCTAAGGATTTTATATAGTTTTATAATTTTTTGGCGATTTGTAAGGTAAAATAATTTTATCCTATAGAATTTGGGCGAATCATTTTTAAAATAATGAATCTCATTTTTGGAAAAAACATGGAAAATTAGCCCATGAGAGAAATTTAGCCCCTAAAATCATCCCTGTCTTCAACTAGGTGGTCCTTCCACTTGACCAAATACTCAAAGTATTGCTTTCGCTTGGTCTTTCTACTCACTCTTTTGTCCAGTATGCGCTCCATCTACGACTTTTCTGCAACTGGCATCTGCTTTGTCCACTGGACTTCTGGTTGTTCATTTCCTGTCCCTGTTTCCTCAGGTTTAGATGGGTAAAAATCCGAAACATTGAATATTGAAGAAATTCCGATCCCATCGGGTAATTCAATCTCATATGCATTTGTCCCAAATTTCCTCAAGACCTTACATGGTCTGATTTTCTTCATCTTCAGCTTATTATATGTTCCTCTCAGGAACCTTTCCTTTGTCAAATGTGCCAGAATCGAATCACCAACCTCAAATTGAAGTTGTCTCTTATGTTGATCTGCTCTGCGCTTATATTCCTGGCTCGAATTCTGTAAGCGTTCCTTCAACTGGCTGTGAAGTTCCTTCATCGCCTCTGTGAAATCTTCTGCACTAGCACTCCTAGTTGCAATCTGTTCCAAATCCCTCAGTTTAGAAACTCCTCTTGGCTGCATGCCATCGACAATTTGAAATGGACTCTGCCCTGTGCTCCGATTTACTGAGTCATTATAAGAAAATTCTACCTATGGTAATACGTTGTCCCACTGGCTGTGGTGTTCTGTCACTAGGCTTCTCAACAAGTCTCCGAGACTTCTATTTACCACTTTTGTCTGTCCATCCATCTGAGGATGATAAGCCGAACTAAATGAAAAGTTAGTTACCAACTTCTTCCATAACGTCCTCCAAAAGTGTCCTATGAACTTAGTGTCTCGATCCGAAACTATGCTTCTTGGTAATCCATGAAGTCAAATGACTTCTTTGAAAAATAGATTTGCAATGTAAGTTGTGTCACTGGTTTTCTGACATGGAATAAAGTGTACGATTTTGGAAAATCTATCCACCACCACAAAGATTGAGTCAAATCCTCTTTGTGTCCTTGGCAACCCCAATACAAAATCCATGCTGATTGGATCCCATGGCTTCTCAGGTATGGGCAATGGTTGATAAAACCCGGCATTTTGTCTCCTTCCCTTCGAATGCTAGCAAATTCTGCATCTGTCCATGAATCTCTTGACGTCTTCTCGCATCCCCGGCCAAAAGTATGACTCATTCAACTTTGAGAACATCTTGTCGTGACCAAAGTGCCCTGCTAATCCACCACTATGTTTCTCCTTCAACAAATTCTCCCTCATGGAGCATTTCAGAATACATAGTTGTTTACCTTTAAACAATAATCCTTCCTGGATCACGTATTCTTCCCATTGGCTTCTATCTCTGAGAATTGGATTCTCAGTTGCTTCATACACCTCTTTAAAATCTGGGTCATCTGTGTACATGTCCCTGAGATCATCAAAACCCAATGTTTTGAATCTGAACTCCTGCAATAACAAACACTTCTTGATCAAAGCATCAACAACTTTGTTAGTAGTACCATAAATATGTTTAATCACAAAAGTAAAATTTTGCATGTATTCAACCCATTTAACATGTCTCTGATTCAACGTTTCATGTTGAGTCACAAACTGCAATGCATGATTGTCACAGTATAAGACAAACTCCTTCGGAATCAAGTAATGCCTCCATTTTTTCATGCCTGTATGATAGAATAAAACTCCTTATCATATGTGGAGTACTTCACTTTCGCTTCATTCAACTTCTCACTGAAGTATGCTATCGTCCTTTCTTCTTGACTCAAGACCGCCCTGATTGCAAACCCACTTGCATCACATTTCACTTGAAATATCTTTCGAAAATCTGGCAACACTAGAACTAGTTGTTCCGTGATCTTCCTCTTCAGCAGATTAAAAATCTCCTCGGCTTCTTTAGTCCAGTGAAAAGACTTATGTCTTTTTTTCACTATATCCATCATTGCTGCATTAATTCCACTGAAATTCTTAATGAATTTTCGGTAGAAGCTAGCCAATCCGTGAAAACTTCTCACCTCAAATATACTCTTTGGTGATGGCCAATTCTTGATTACCTCTACCTTATCTGGATCCATCCTCAATTTATCTGCAGAAATAACAAACCCCAGATGAATGAGCTCTGTTTTCATAAATGAGGACTTCCTTTATTTATCAACAGCTTCTCCTACTATAATTTCTGCATCACTGTAGCCAAATGCTTCGGGTGCTCAGCCACTGTTTTACTGAAAATCAGTATGTCATCCAAATACAGAATGAAAAATTTTCCGATGAAATCCCTCAGGACTTCGCTCATCAACCTCATGAAGGTACTTGGCGCATTTGTTAAGCCAAATGGCATAACAAGCCATTCATACAACCCTTCATTGGTTTTGAATGCTATCTTCCATTCATCACCTTCTCTCATGCAGATTTGATGATAACCGCTTTTCAAATCAATCTTTGAAAATAATTTTGCTCCACTCAAGCAATCCATCAGATCATCCATCCTTGGCAATGAAAATATGTACCTTATGGTTATCTTGTTGATCGCCCTAGAGTCAATACACATCCTCCAGCCTCCGTCTTTCTTCGGACTGAGTACTGTTGGAACAACACACAGACTCAAGCTTTCCCTGACCAAACCTTTGTCCATCAAATCCTGGACTTGTCTTTTAACCTCTTCATTCTCTTGCAGTGTCAATCTATACGTGGATTTGTTTGGTAAACTGGCTCCTAGTATGAGATCAATATGATGACTCACTCTTCTGATTGGTGGCAACGAATGAGGTAATTCATCCACTACTATGTCAGCGAATTCTTCCAGTAGTTCCTGAATCTCTTCTGGTAGATCATCTACCTTTGTGCTGGTCAAAACAATCTTCAGCTTCCTGACCATAATGAATTGCGGTTCTTAGTTCTTCTTGACCTCTGTAAGAAGTTCCTTCCCACTCATGAGAAGTACAATGTTGCTTACTTCAGGTTTCACTTCCTTATCCTTGATTGGAAGCAACATGTGAGTTCTCCCATTTTTCTCTAGGGTGTATGTGTTCATTCTCCCATCATGAATCACATTCTTGTCATATTGCCATGGTCTACCTAGAAATAGATGACAAACATCCATGGGAATAACATCATAGAGTATCTTATCATTATATCCTCATATCTTAAATACAACTAAACATTTTTTAGTGACAGTTACCTGATGTCCTTTTTGTAGCCACGAAACTCTATATGGGCTTGGATGATCAATTGTCTCCAGCTCCAGCTTCTCTACCATCTCCGTAGAAATGAGATTATCTGTGCTACCACTATCCACGATGACCTTGCATACCCTGTCCTTGGTCTTGTAAGAAATTCAGAAAAGTCTGTTTCTTTGGAATGAACTCTCCACCTCCTTCTCTGGTGTCAAAAAAGCTTTTCGCATCATCAACGATCTTCCGCCTTCAACATCTTCTGCCTCAACATCCTACCTCTATGATTTAGCGATGTGATTCTCTCCTCCTTCTTTCTTTTTATCTGGACACTCATAAGACTTGTGCCCATTCTTCATGCATGTGAAGCATGTTATTACTCCACCTCTTCCTCTTCCTCTACCTCTAGTACGAGGAAAAACATTATTATCAGCATAATCTCCTCTCTTCTCAGTATGTTGTCCTCGCTATTTAGCATATTTCCCTCGCAGTGAGGTTTCACCTCTCTTAGCTTGAGTCTGAGGTTTCTTCCAGTCCTCTTTGGGCTTCTGGTTTTTATCCTAGGCAACTAATTTTCCTCTGGGCTGGCTTCTGCCTCAGCCTCTTTGACCCTGCTTTTGGCTCAGCTTCTCTTCAGCTTTCAGAGCCATCTGATAAGCATCTTCCACCGTTTGGATGGTTACCATGCTCATCTCATCCTGAATGTCATATCTCAGGCCATTCATGTATCTAGCAAATTTCTCATCATCGCTTTCCCGATGACCTGCCCTGATGTTTAGCTTTTAGAATTCTTCAGTATATTCCTTCACTGACATAAGCTTCTGTCTCAGGTTTTGCATCCTCCTGAATAGGGTAATTTGGAAATCTTTGGGGATGAATTTCACCTTCATCTTCACAATCATTCTATCCCAGCTTTTGATCTTCTGCTTGCCCTTGTAGTGTCTATCAGCTTGTAGTTCATCCCACCACAATGCTGCATGTCCCTTCAATCTTGTGACAACATGTTTGACATTTTTGTCCTCTTCGACATCTTCATAGTCAAAGTATGTGTCCAGAGCTCTAATCTAGTCTAGAAGCTCCTCTGCATCCAGATTTCCCTCATAAAATGGAATGTCTATCTTCGCTCTTGCACCCATTCTTGCAATATCTCTAATCAAGCGTTCGTTTGCTGCATCTTCAGCTGAAACTTATTCTTCATGTTCAACCTCAATTTCACTTTCGGAATCACTAAGATCCACAACACTGACTGTATGTCTTTGTGCTGTTTCCATGTCTTCGAGTCTAGCTCGTAGATCACGCATCTCTTTCTCCATGACTGGATCAGTCATCTGCCTGACCCTTCTTCTCAGCATTTCCCCCTCCTCTTGCAGATCGAGTGATTGTCTGTCCCTTCTTCTTGGTGGCATGGTGAATTGTCCTTTTCTCTGCTACAGAAAGAAAAGAACCTTTCTCTTCTCTGATACCAAAAATGATGACGACGCCTCCCTCAACCCGCGGGTCAGAAGGGCCACGTCAACAGGATCATTCTTCTCCCTTTGCTGGCCCGAAGAACCCTAAACCGACTCTTCTATTTTCCTTTCGGAAAATTTGCACCCACAAAAAATCCTCGTGGGATCCCCTCTTTGCACTCAGGAGATCGGATTTCGTGCTTTCGTGAATCCGTAGGTCAAGCGTTGGTCTCTTGAATCCCCGAAACCTGAAAACAGTCAACGCTGACGTTTCCTCTTCCTTCTTCGGATTTTCCCTTATCGAGATTTCGACAGTCGCGGTGTCGAGTAACTTGTTCCTGCGATTCCTGAAACCCAATTTTCCGAAATTTCAATGCACTCACAAGGCTGACTTTTCAACGACCTTTTCACTCTGCCAGGACTTTGGACTTCGCAATATCGTGAATCCAATTGTAGTGTTTTCGGAACTTCACTCTCTGAAAACCCTGAAATAGCGTGCCACCTGTCCGCCACGCCGACTCCTATGGTCCCACACTATTCTCTTGGCCTTCAGGACTTCGCAATTCAGGATATCGCGATTCCCGTTGCAAGGTTTTACGGGACTTCCACCCATGAAAACCTGATACCACCCACAAAAACTCGCTACAAGTATCCACATGTAAATCCAATGGCCCTTGTGTCTCGGATCTACGATCCTACTCCTCCTGAGCTTAGAACCTTTGAGAATACTCGCAGTAACTCCCTTGCTTCTTTGTAATATCTGACGGTTCACAGGATTTCACGAATTCTCCACAAAGAATTCTGACCGTCCGTTCTTTCCTTCACAAGAACTCTTACAACTTTCAAAGAATTTTCTTTCTCACCTCCCTTCGACTCCTTCGAAGGTTCAAATCCTTCTAAGCTTCCCCACGACTTTGAGTCTTCCAGAAAACTCCTGCTCGCACTCCTTACAGAAACCTTCAAACACTTCCAAGTGTTGAAAATCCTTCGACTCTGCGCACACCTACAGCAGCAGTCTCTTAATACTTTACTCAGGTTTGCAACCCTGAGACCCCACTAAGCCTGTGTAATGCTTGCACGGCTCCTGTGCCCAACTGCACTCCTATGGAAATGAGAACAACATCTATCTCTCCTGAGCTTTCATAGGCAAACCTCTGAACATCTTGTCGATGCACTCCTTTCGGACAACTCAACTGCACTCCTTGCAGGAACTCTTGCTCAGATAGAGAAACAATTGAAACTAATTTCCCTTACTCTCTCTCTCACAGATTTCAAACATTCAACAAGAAATCATTCATACATAGCATAAAAGAAAATGTACAACAGAAAGAGTAAATAACCATGAGCATAACATTCAGCACACATACACAGAGAACCGACACAACGCCATGAATTTGAATCAAGTTCTTTTCTTATTAATTCAAATCTCTGTACATGGGTGTCTTCCAATTTACAGTTCTCCCTTCTCAGCTCTGTATGCTCTTGCTCCTTGTGCTTATCTTCATGCTAATGTTACAATACACAATGAGGGTGTCTATATCTGTTTTCCCTCCTCTCCTAAAACTGTCTAGTCTACACATTCAATTATACCTACTTGCATTAACTACCATAAATGCCTTCTATCTACTAAGGACGAGAGCGAATCGCTCAAGGTCCGATTACATTTTACAAGTGCACCCCTTCTTAATGGCTTCATTAATATTTTAAGACATTTTCAAAAGTTGTGTTGGGCGCTTTTCCATCTGTCCTTTGTCTCCGCGCTGGCTTGCTTGAGATGCTCCTGCATCACTATATCACTTTACATATACTCTTTTATATAAATTTCATTTAAATAAGTTCTATCTATATGGTATCTTTCCTTTCTTAAATTTTTTATTAATCATTTAAATTAAAAGAGTGCATTAATATTAAGGTACATTTTTAATAGACTAATATTATATTAAAACTTCAATTTGTTTTATAAAATTTATTTTAAAATAAAATGAAATTTGTTTTAAAATATTTTAATGAAAAAAGTTTTACAATTGAAAACCTACACTTATTTTATATATATAAACTAAGTAATAATAAATTTAAAATTTTTAACTTTACTACCATTGAACTCTACATCTTCATACCATTGATTGCAATGAAATTGTTAAGAGGACAAAATCTCTAACTCAATAGCTATGGACCTCAATATATTTAAGATGGAGAGAAGAAAAATGAATTTACTATAATAAAATTTAGTAATTAAGGTTAAAAGTAAAGCAATAAATCTTAGTAATCAAGATTAAAAGCAACACAATTGGTTGTAGATACAATCTCTAATTCAATAGTTATGAACATCAAGATATCTAAGTTGGAGAAAAAACAAATAAACATACATAATAACATTTAGTAATAAACGTTAAAAACAACACAATTGTTTGTGGACACAATCTCTAAGTCAATAGTTATGGAGCTCAAGATATCTAAAATTGAGAGAAGAAAAATGAACATAATATGATAAAATTTAGTAATTAAAGTTAAAAGCAACACAATTGCTTGTGAATTAATGAATTCATTGGCTACTTCACTAGATAATATACACAAAAATGAGGTGATATTTTAATCATGCTTACAATTGTTTTATTTAGATGATAGAACAACATATAACAATTTAGATGTTAGAACAACATATTAATTTCTTGGTCCTTTGTTTATAATTGAAGTCAAATTACATCAAAGCAGTTTAAGGTTTAAAATGTGCATCAATAATTATATTTCATTTTTTAATAAAACAAAGTTTATTTGTTTCAATTAATAACCAAAATTTAAGATGATTATGTCAACCCATTATTGATAAAAAAAATTATTTTGAAAAATTATATAAAAATATTACTTTCTACTTTAGTAACAGTTAACATTCTCTAAACCTATAATATAATAAATGTGTTAAATATTTCAAAAAATAAAAAATTACCACATAATGTTTTTGTTAAATTTTGTTTCTATTAAATTACTAAAAATGATTTAATACAACATTATTATGCTCATCTTGAAACATAAGAAAAATATTTATTATTTTTATCACTTTGGAATATAGCCCCACTAGGAATCTTCAAGTTCAATACAAAATAATTGTTTATCCAACTTCCTTCATAAGGTATAGTATAAACACAAAAATTATGACATTGCATTACTTTATCCATTTAGTCTCTCATTAATTCAAAATTTCACACATTATACAACCCAATCTAAAGTCTAAAGGAGAGGTGTGATGTCCACTGATCCATAATAATAATATGTAATAATAATAATAATAATATGTATGTATGTATGTAATATGTAATAATATGTGTAATAATAATAATAATAATAATAATAATAATAATATGTAATAATAATAATAATAATAATAATAATAATAATATGTATGTGTAACCAATAATAATAATAATAATAATAATAATAATAATAATAATAATAATAATAATAATAATAATAATAATAATAATAATAATAATAATAATAATAATAATAATAATATGTATGTGTAATAATCATCATCATCTAGATCTATGTTAACTCTAGATATATCAAGTGTTTAAAGGGTTGTTATCGCTTGGCGGTTTGTCAGGAGAGGTCTATGGAGCTTGGTCCCGAGGCTTGGAAACCCGACGTGTGAGGAGCTTCCTGCCACCTCGATGGGGGAGCTCTTTCTATTTAGGATGGCTAGTCGAAGGCGTCCTTTGACAGTCTGGATCAATAAAGGAGGGCTAAGGGCCAATGGACCAAGTCAGCGAAAGAAGTTCCCTTTCACGGTCTTGAAGTATGGGGTGAGAGTGAGACAAAAGTCTTCCATGAATAGCACTTGTTTTGCGAGAGACAAGACAAATAACTAGAATATGTGCTTTAGGTGGGTTAGTACTTCAGATATAAATGACTATCTTTATCATGTATGAGCAAATGATCAAATCTTTATTATTGTGAAGTCGATGATGGCTAAGCAAGAAATTAATAACTTATATCACTTCTTCAACAAGCATAAGAGATAATAAGCATTTAATGTTCTGAAATCGGAAATCCTTGTATTAAATTGTTAATCGCGATAAATATCCCAAATTTAGCTCATATAAACAATGTTACTGCGTCACCTATAACCCATTCTTTACTGATAGGTGTGACGTCAAGCATTAGTTTAGGTCAAACATTAGGACAATTTAGTGGAACGTTTAAGCAAATCAGCTTACATATGCAAATAATAACTCAATGTCCAGTCAAGATAGGTGAAAAGTGTCACAGCGTTTGCAATCATAAGCAAGAAATCTAAAGGGTATGACGTCACCTATGCAAATTTTTTTGTCTGTAGGTTAGCTAGCCAAGGGTTGATGTTTTGACAAATTCAACCGACAAAGGTAATACAACTCCATTATGAAGAGATAACAAGGCCGCACCTTCCTATCAAACAAAAGTTCAATTAAGGCCAAGCGTTATGGAAACACAGGTTAGTTCAAAACTAGCTAGGGTTAGGCAGCTAAGTTAGCTAGGGTTGCAAATTTAAAGATAGTTTGAAAATTTAAGGCATAACAAGCTCAACAAAGAGTTTCTAGACTAGTGCCTTGGATAATGGAGTCAAATGGAAGTGGAGACGGTTTGCTGAAAGAACTCAAACCTAAGGACAAGAGGCTGAGGGTTTGATGGTGTTGCTATGGAAGGCCACAAACCCTAAACAGAGGAAAGCACTAGGTGTAGCTAAAGCTAGGCCTAAAGCTTCATCTTCTTTCTCTAAGACTTATTTGGCAAAGCGGCTAGCTTAGGAACACCGTCTAGGGGCTGAAAAGTGTTGCTTCATCTGAGGCTTTTCAAAACCCACAAGTAAACCCCCAGGTGTAAACTAAATTAGGCATAGGATCGTCTACTCTTCAATTTGTGCTCAAAACTAACTCAAAAGTAGAGATGGCTAGTTTAGCTATGGCTAGGCTAAGCCTCCTCAAATCCAAAATGTTAAATCTCATTCATGGGCACATGAAGCCACAACCTAGCATTATGTTGGCTCCCTAGGGTTTCAAAGGATTAAGCTAATAACAACAAAATAAAATAAATGCAAATGTTAAATCCACAACCACTCATTCAAGAAGCTTTGAAACAAACACACTTACAAGATTGTGAAGAAGCAATCCAAATCCCTGGTTATGAAACCTTCCAATGAGATAAAGGCACCACTTTCCAACTGATAGCAGCTGGAGGTTGCGCCTCACTCAGAATAGAAACCAAGACCAAGTACAAAGATGTCTCTCGAGAGCAAGTTATGTTATGATATATTGAAGAGGCAACATCCTCATTTATATGATTCTATGACCTTTAATTTACAATTAGTCATTAAAAAAAAACCGACAAAGTGACTGCATTATCCAAAATAATTTTGTCACTTTTACATGCCAAAATGTCAAAAAATGAGCTAATAATGAGGCGTCAGGCCCCTAAAGAGGAGACATTGGCCCTTACAGACTAAATCATCATCTGAAACCAGGCGTTGGCCCTCACCGGGGCTCCGGTAGCCTGTAAGTGTGCCAAAACAAGCCCTAACATCGCCTACTCGAGAGAAAGTGTCAACTAGCCACGGGTGGTGTCCAGTCCATCTAGTCCAACGTCTCATCTGAGGCTGATCCCCATAGGCAGGGTCTCTGCCAAAACGTATCGATGAGGGTGTCCTTCTTCTTCTCATTAGGGCTGGAATTGCAGCCATCACGCCTCTGCCATCCCAAGTCCATCTAATGGGCTCTTCAGCCCCATGGAGGTCCAGAGACTAATCATGTATGTGCCTTAGATCCCTCTGGGTGCATCCCATGGGAACTGGTCACGCACATCAAAGACTAAAAGCCCTCCATGGGGTTCATCAATCCTAGACATCATAGCGATGTAATCACATCTCATCATTAAAGGATTATCAAATATATGCATAACATCCCTAACAAATCTTCTAAGAGCTCAAAAGACATTACGGACCCACTATACAAACTAAGGAAACCAAAAGAAATGACCTATTGGGCTAATACTCACTGAAATGAAGTTTCCTCAAGGGTCATTCAAACCATATAATGAGATGATATGGTTTTAGGGATGTCGACTATATGAATGAACCAAAGAAATTGTCGTCTTTGGGTGTCTTTGTAGGAGGCGAGCGGTACACGTCATGGATGCATTTTCACAAGCCCATTTGCCTTATCTTTCTTTATTTTGCATCTTACTACAAACCTTGACGAAGAAGACACTGCCTAGGCTTGGTGGCAAGAGATGACAACATTACCCACAAGCACATCACGAAAATTAGAAGGTTGGCTCGTGATGATACCCCTTTCCTTTGGCCATTACAGCAAAGGTCAGCATACTAGTTTGGTGACGGATGGTGGCAATGTCTCTAGCTAAATACCTATGGTATAATGGGCCATTTCGTGATGGAGACCTCCATCCTTTGGTTGAGTCTTGCATTTATTTATTTCATTTTTTCTTAGGGTCCTTAGTTTCTTATCGAGGCTTTTTATTGCCTTCGGGGGATCCCCACAGTAGCATCTCTAGTTTTCATTTTCCTATGGCTTTATCTTTTACCAGCTGCTTTTACCTCCCTGGGCCTTTAGCCCCTTCTTGCCACAAGACAAGATGTACCCCGGATGATCATCCTAATGGCCAGACCAGAGTGGGATAGATGAGCAGGAAACAGGATGAAGAACAAGTAAAAGATGGTGGGAGCGGACGATGGCTCTGCAAGAAACCCCCTCTGAGTGACAGCAAAACCCATGGATACCAACGCGCTAAGCTACCCCATCAATCACCCTAACAGTGGTCAAATGGATTAGTGTAAGATCCAAGAAGTCATCGAAATGAAAGGAACCTAATGCAGCAGTCATCCGAAATGAAAGGAACCTAATGCATACATAAGAAGGTTATAATGATCAAATATGACACATACCATGATACCTCAGACCAATTACCTCATGGATCAAGAGCCCTTTGTGATGCAAGCTCATGCCGGTAGTGATGGAGGCTGGTACTGCTGACAGGACAAAGCTGGCTGAGAAGAAGAAGATGGGTCCTCCAGGACCATGCTCAAGTAGCTCCTGCTCTCGGTACTCCATGTCTAGGACCATGTGGGCCTCGAGACATGATCTCCTAGTTATCCCTAGATATCAGGGATAACAGGGATCAAATCCATAAAGGTGCAAACTTTTTTGAGGGTGTGAGGACTTAAAAGTAAGGTTTGCACCTCTAAATATTTGATTTGCTTGATAAATTCAAGATTAAGATGAATCTAGGTTGATACTTATTAAACACCATGAATGACTCTATTTTTAGTGAATATTGGAATATCATTTGTGCAAGTATTTTCAAATTTTATCAAGATGTTATCACTACTAAATTTCAGGACAAAGATGGTGTTAATTACAAATTAGTTTCAATACTAATTTTTTTTGTTATTTTTAGTGTCGAAATTCACCTTATTTCTATCTTTTCAATATTTTTTGGGAACAGTGACATTATATAAATCTTGTATTATGGTGCTAGAGAAACGGTATGCATTTTAATAGTCATTTTCTACAAAAACATCGATATTTTGATATTTTCTCGTTGAATGCAATTAAATATTGACAATTTATACATAGAGTTCATTGTTTTAATGCCCAAATTTGAACTTTTTCTTTGTGAAATTTTAAAGTATAAATTAGTTTACTACAACAATCTCATTGAGATCTTTCTAATGGTGTATCATGTGCCTAAAATGGAGTTCATAAATGAAATTTATGGCCATTGGGAAGTGAGAATTCCAATTCAACATCTCGAGGACCCCATCTTCATGAGGTTAGGGTTATTACTTTTTGTTTGTTTTTAATTCATTTCTTTCTCATGTTATAAAATTTAGATCAAATCTATGCACCCTAATAGAGAACTTAATAAATTGATAGAATGGCATTTCAAATAGAACAAGCAAATAGTTTTTAAGCAAAAATGGGATAATTGGGGAATTTTGGGCATTTGGGATAATTGAGAATTTTTTTTTTGTAAGTAAAAGTTGTATTACCTTAGATAATCAGAAAACCGGTACACATATAAAATCATGTAGCCAATTCTGCCAAATAGAGGGAAACCAGAACCAAATTCAAGCTTGAAAAAGCATCCATGTTTGCATCTAGATACATATATGACAAGATACAAAAACCTATGAAAGCTATTGATGTGGATAAAGGCCTGCCTAATTCTGAAGCGATGACTATTTTGAACAAAAAGAGACAAGACATGAAAAAATTTCATACACTAGAAGAACCTAGATTTCCATCGTTGTGTGGGGCATGAGGCTAGGTCAGAGCAAAGACAAAAGGCTGACAGCATGTTGGGCATCTCCGCTTGATAGGCTCGCTTGAAAGGGAGTCAAAGAAAGCATCCAACTAGTGACAAAGGATGTCCTCATGAAAGATCTGGTCAACAACATCCCTTCTCAGTTCGAAAATAAACTACAGTTGATCCTCAAAGAAGCCACTTAGGGGGGGCTCCTTGGGCTCTATTTACACACTAGGATTGAGCTCTATATCTGGACGAGCTACTTCTAGGACCTCATCTCCAAGCATTGAGGGAGGTGCCTCTTCCATAACTGGACAACTCCAAGTTTCCTCCAAGAACATGGTAGGAGCGACACATGCGTCTTGAGAGGAATTGAAGAGAGAATTATGCAAATCTGTAGAAGCTATCAATTGGGACTCTTGAGAAGACTGGGAATGAACTGAATGGAATTACCCTTCAATTAAAATTTGTTGCCAGTCTTCCCTATACCAGTTCTGAGTTATGGAGGGGAAATCAATAGAGAGAAAACCAATGGAGTTTGAACCAGGGAAAGGTGGCGAAGTTGTAGAAGGTGGCAGAACCTGGCGAAGACGGTGATCCATGTAGTTATAATAGGCCAGGCCTCGCTTTGAATTATCCCTATAGCATGACATTGAGAAAAAGAAATGATCAAAGGGCCAAAATGAAAGGAACAAGTAAATCAGAGAGTCGTAAGTGAAGAAAACCCCTGTAAGAGAGGAAGAAACCACCCACGGTGCCCAAGGAAACAATGGAGAACATAAACCATTCCTTACCTTCAATAAATTACCCATTCCAATCATGTTAAGTGAAATTAAGCTTGAATGGATGACACTCATCCTCCTCCTACTAGCGATGATGTATCCTTGCACTCGATCAATTATGCACATTAAATTTCCCACATGACCCTAGCACACCTATGCATTTGCTTTTTTAATGCTCGACATTAGAGTAAATGGAGGGAGGAAAGTGGCGACTAGCTGCATTAACATTGCTAGATGCATGTGTTCCAGTTGTCACCCCATCCGGTGGAGAAAGTCTCGGTGGGATAATTCCATACATTGCAGGAACAATGGAGGGTTGGGGAGGAGGTTGGCATCAATATGGATGTCCTCTCCCATTAAAGAGACTCCTTCATTCGCTATCTTTTAAGCAATTTTGTTCCCTTATCTTTGGATATGGGAGGTAATGAGGGTGAGAGAGGGACGAAGGAGGGCATGAATGACTTCCAGAAGATCAAGAAGATGCCAAATAGGGGAGAATTTTGCAGGATCAGATCCATTTATGATTTTAGTGGCTAATGAAATAATTACTTGAGAATCCCCTACAATAATCAATTGATTCAAATTGAGACTAGAAGCTAACTAGATTCCTCTAATAAGGCCCCAAAGCTCTGCAGAGTTGTTGCAATTTTACCCTAGGTTTCCAGCCATATTGTGCCTAATTTGGCTAGTGTTGTCTCGGATGAACACCTCATAACCTACAGGTCCAGGATTTCCCTTAGATGCTCCGTCAAAATTAAACTTGGAAAATCCCGTGGGAGGGTGTTGCTAGGAGGTAGGAATATGGGTGAGAGAAGAACTGGGATTATGGTTGGAAATGAATAGATTGCATTGGAGGTTTAACTTCCATTTAGAGAGAATGATTCTTTTCTCAGGGTTACATGAGAGATCTTCCTGGTTCCATTGTTGATCTTGGATTATTTCTTGTATGCTGCCATAGATCTTAGACCAAATAAGGGGAGGTAGTGAGGGCTTGGAGTGAAAAAATCTCTTGTTTCTCTCTTTCCAGATCTACCAGACCACAAATCTTGGGAGCAGTTTCCATATCCTATTTAGAACTGGATTATTGAAAGTTGTAGTTCCGCAGTTCTCTATAGTGCTTATTATGATGTCCCTATATCTATTTGTTTTCCTCATGATCTGTGATACTTGATCCCATATTTTAGCACTAAAGGAACATTGATTCAATAGATGCTCTATTGACTCCTCCTATTGCTAAAAAAGTTGGTAGATCAAGGGACCAATGAACCCTCTCTTTCTGAGATTGTCCCAGGTGAGAATGCGATTCTAAACTAGAAGCCAAATAAATGTGGAAAATTTTAGCCAAAAGTGTGACTTCCAGATAATCTGCCATATATTTTCTTTTGGTTGGAGGTGAATATTGGATTTTAGGTTGTATGCTTCTTTAATTGTGAATGTACCCAAAGGAGAGTGGCCCCAATGTAAAATTTTCGGGTCCTCCCTAATGAAAACCTTTCTCTGCATGGCAATGTCTTGCCAGGGTTGCATATCTCAATTGAATGGAATATTGAGATCGGTGGGGAGAACTTTCCAAGTCCGCCAAGGAGGATGGTGAGGTTCATCTATCCAGACATCTGTGATCTTGAGGGACTCCGTATTTTGCATGTGATATTGAATATGATGCATACTATCCAATGATTTCAGAGGAGGCAATTGTTTCCACGAGTCTGACCAAAATAGAGCATCATGTCCATTCCTGATTTCCCATAAGGCATTTTCCTACATGAGGGGATGATTTCACCATGCTACATTTCATATATTTTAACCTAATATCAGTTCATTTAGCCTGATAAGCTGAGCCTCATTGATATGGGGGGGCATATTTTTTCTTCCAAAGCTTTACCCATAATTCTATCGGGTACTTGAACCAACGCCACCATATTTTTTCTCCCATAATACCATTTAACATGTTGGGATCCCGGAGTCCTAGACCTCCACTAAGATTTGGTTTGCAGAATTTCTCCTAGCTGACTAGGGCCCATTTTTTCCTTGGATTGTGGCCTCATCAGAAAAAGTTTTGCTGTAGATTTTGGATGGCATTAATGACTAATTGTGGGGCTGCCAAATATAAGAAGAGATATATGGGGATGGCTTGGAGGAATGATTTAATAAGTACAAGAATCCAAATTCAGGTTTTTGAAGGTACAAGAGTTCAATCGATTGGAAAGGGACTGGAGGAGGGTATCCCAAGAGATATTTCGGGCTGCAGAATATGATAGAGGAATTCCATGATAATTGGATGGAAGGGAGATCCTGGGTATTCCCAGTAGATGAGAGATGTGTCAATGGATATCAGGAGGAGTATTAAAGAGTAAGAGCTGAGATTTATCGAGGTTGAAGGTAGTGTTAGATGTTTCGCTGAAATATGAAAGAATGGACTTGAGTTTTATGGCTTCCTGCACAGTGGGAGCACCCATCAAGATGGTATCATCCACAAACTGGCTATGGGATGCAGCTAGTTGCAGACCATGTAGAGGGAGACCTTGGAGAGATCCATCCTCAATGGAGGCAGTGATGTAACGGCCCAATCCTTTAGCCATGATGACAAAGAGAAAGGGAGAGAGAGGATCACCTTAATGAATGCCTCTTGAGGGGGAAAAATGTTTAGAGGGAAAACCGTTGACTAGAATGGATAAAAAGGTTGAGGATGCAAGGTTAAGTATCCAATGGATCCATCCATTACTAAAAACAAAAGATAAGACAAGAGATTGCATATACTGCCAACTAAGATGATCAAAGGCCTTGGATAGATCAAGATTAAAAAACATACCTAGAGTTTGGGTGGATTTGAGTGAGTGAATTACCTCGTGTACCAGTATAACATTGTCCATTATTTGGCGTCCCTCAACATAGCTTGACTTCTCCTTAAAGATGATGAAGGGAAGAATGGGCTTAAGTCTGAGAGAGATGACTTTGGTAATGATTTTATAGACCACATTGCAGAGTGCAATGGGTCGAAATTATTTCGGCTGAGATGCTCTTTCCTCCTTGGGAATGAGGGTGAGAAAAGTAGAATTGAGGGATGAGAGAACCCGACCAGAATCCATGAATTCCTCCACTAGCATCCATGAATCCTCTCTTATCATCAACCAACAGTAGTGGAAGGAGTTTGTTGTAAAGCTGTCTGGCCTTGACACATTTCCCATTGAAATTTTCTTTATGGCTTGGTCAACCTCCTCAATTGTGATGGGCCTCATGAGGGATTCATTCTATTCTGGAGTGATGATGGTTGGTATGTGCTGAGTTAATTTGTTGATGGCTAGAGTACGATAAAGGAGTGAATCTGAAAGAAGATCCTTGTAGTAGTTTACCATCTCAATTTCTATCCCTTCATGGTCCACAATTGGGTTCCCTTGATCATCTTTTAGCTTGGTGATACGGTTAACATACCCTCTGTGCATCACGGATCTATGAAATAATTTGGTATTCTTTTCCCTTTCCTTGAGCCATTGTACCCTAGATTTCTATCTCCACAAAATTTCCTCATGCTTGTATCTCTCCTCCAGTTGTTGTTTGAGTAGCTCCTCCTCCTTTCACAAATAATTTGATTGACCTTGTGAGATGGATTCTGGTTGGATTTCCTCTAGACACTGTTCTATAAACCTCTGTGCTTGAAATATGTTTCCAAAGACATTTTTATTCCAATCTCGAAGTTGCTGCTTAAATATTTTCAGCCTCTGTTGGTGTTAGGTACCTAAACCCCTAACTTCTCATGTGGGTAGAATAATATATTTCCATGTAAGAAATGATGATACTAGTTAATAAGGCCTATTTAATAAATATGAACAAGTTAATGTAAGAAGACCTAATAAAAGATTCTGCTTCTAGAAAGATCTTCCTTTAGAATATTCTTTAGAAGATAGAATTAGTATAAATAAGAGTAGAAGGTATGAGATGGACTTGTCTTGAGAATTATTGTAATAGAGCTCTGCTCTGCTGGAGGTTCCCTCCCCAAAGAGGCAAGTGAACATTGTTTCCTATCAATAAAGGTATTATTTTGGTGTTGTGGTTCCATATATTATGTTGTTCTGCTGCTATATTTGTGTTCTCTGTTGTTATTCTGCTGGTATTCACTACAATATTTCTATTTTCTACTATTATAATAGATCTGGTGCCTAACAAGTGCTATCAGAGCACTTTCCTTGGGAGGATTTGTGGGTTATTATTTTTCCAGGGTAGAGGTACTTAAGCTCACATTGTTGGACACCCTTGTAACCCCTATTGGTACCCCTTCGAGTGGGAGCACATCAAATAACACCTATATACAGACTTGTTCTTCCACATACCTCTAGTATATCAGGAGACCCCCTAGCTATCCTAAAACCAGCCATAGATCAACCGACCAGTCTCCTGAATGCTATAGTGCCACCAAGAACAACACTCAGGAAGAAACTCTCTAGTACCTGGGTAATCGGGTAGTACGATTAAGGGTACGATCTAGCCTCCTTAGTTAGTGCCCTGAGATATTGGGCCAAGTACTATTTTTGGACCCCACATGTATATCAGAGAGTTATAGCACAGGGAAAGCCCTCGTCTATAGGAACCCTGAAAACCCTAACCCTTGGGGAGGAAACAAAATAGAAAAGGAATAGAGAAGATCTATTTTAGTGTGACCTTTCCTCTGACATTTGGGTTGCAAAAATTACAAACATAAAAGGAACATAGAAGATCTATTGCCCTGTAACCTTTCCTCCTACATTTGAGTTGTGAAAATTACTATACATTTATTTTATTTTTTATGTTAATAATTTGGGCATTTTGATACTACGGTATTATTCAAATCTACATAAAACCCTAGCGAAGTTAAAAAAGAAAAGAAAAGAAAAGAAAGAAAACAGGAAAAAGAAAAAGAAAAAAAGGAGCTAAAAAAAATGAGTATGGGACCTTCTAGTACCCTTATTTGAGACATATCTCATTGGATTCCCCTTTTTGCATGGATCGTTGTGACATCCATCATTTTTAACCCTTTTTTTTACCTCCCCAGACCCTTATTTTAGACCTATCACGTTGGATTCCCCTTTTCTCCCTAATCGTTGTGATACCTATCATTTGTAACTTTTTTTTTTTACCTTCACTTACCCTTATTTGAAACCTATATCATTGCATTCCTATTTTCACACTGAACACACTAATATACATCATTTTTCACTCTTTTTTCCGTGGTCCCACTTCCCCTCTTCCGCTCCCCACCTTCACCCATGGCCACCACTCGCAACCAAGAACTCCTTCACCTAGAAGATGAATCCAAACAACACAAGGTGGACATCCAAATACTAACCTCTGAAATTGCTTCCAATAATTCCCGCTTGGACACCTTCAAGGCCAAAGTTATAGGTGAATTGGAAGAGGTTAAGGGTGAATTGTCCTCCCTCACCCAGTGGTTGAAATAGTCCCTTGGCTCTCCCTCAATTGAAAATCCTTCCCACTTTGAAAGTGAGAACTCTTCCCATAATATGGCCCTTCATTCCAATTCCCTTCCTCATGACTCCTTCCCTCCCCGAGTTGAAGTGAACAAATTTGATGGATCTGATCCCACTGGTTGGGTCACTCAAATGGAACATTATTTCTCCTTGCATGGCATTACTAATGATTTGGCCAAACTTCATTATGGTGTCTTCTATTTGGATCCAAAATGTGGGAAATGGTGGCAATGGAATAAAAAAACATGCCAGGGGTATGTTTCTTGGACTTAGTTTGTGGCAGAGCTATATGACCACTTTGACATTGACACCCACTATCTTGGTCCTTTGACCAAGTTGAAGCAATCTGGAACAGTGGAAGAATTTATATCTACCTTTGAACACTTGGCTTTCAGAAAAGAGGGCATGTCTGATGCCTTCTTCCAGGAATGTTTTATCAGTGGCCTCAAAGAGGAAATTCGAGTCGAGGTCCTAATGGCTCGCCCTCACACTTGGTTGGAAACTACTCAACGTGCTAAGGAAGCCCAAAACATTGTCTCTGCTCAGACCCAAAAACCTTCTTTTGTTCCTCACACTGGACCTACTAACCTTGCCCCTCCTCCCACTCCCCTCAAGATCCAAAAATTAACTTGGGCTGAAATGGCAGAATGCCAACTCAAGGGCCTTTGTTATAATTGTGATGACAAATATTTTCTGGGGCACAACTGTAAGGAACAAAAGTTGCTTATGGCCATCTCTGAGGATGTTTCTGAAGAAGAGCTTGAGTCCCCCCCCGTGGAAGAGTTACCTGAGCCAACTAATATTACTCTGCCCTCTGACCAACCAGAAGTAGAACCGATCATTTCATTGAATTCTCTCAATGGATTCTTTGCTCCCCAAACCCTCAATATCATTGGCTACAATAAGAATAGAAAGGTCATATTCTTAATTGACAGTGGCAACACTCATAATGTTATTCACCATCATATTTCCCAAGAAACCCATTACTATATACATGCAATCAACAACTTTCAAATCATGATTTCCAATGGTGGTTTCATTAAATGTGTGGGGCATTGTGAAAATGTGCGTCTCCAAATTGGGCAGTACCACCTGAAATATCATATGTTTTCTATTGACATGGGTGGTTGTGACATTGTTCTCTGTGTAGAATGGTTATGCACTCTTGGTCCCATCCTCATGGATTTTAAGAATTAACCATGCAAGTGCAACTGGTGGGACAACAATATAAATTCCAAGGAATCATAGCAGGATCCCCTGATATCATCAGTTCCCATCGAATGGAAAATTTCCTCAAAAAAGGTAATTCTGACATTATTTCCCAACTCCATTCTATTCAATAAATTGAGACACCTGTGGTGCATCCTAACCTCCAATGTATCATCTCCAAACACCAAGCTGTTTTTTTCACTCCCCAGGGACTTCCTCCTTCTCATGGTGTTCATGATACCCTCTCATCCCCAACAATATTCCTCCCAATGTTCTATTAAGCCCTAATATTGTCTCATCACCCCTTAATTGGGGCATATTATATTAGTAATGTTATTTTATTTATGTTGGATTTAGGCCATTAGTTGTAATTATACCTCCTAGTCTCCTATATATACCAAGGAGACATTTTCATTTTGAATCATCTTGTACTTGAACATTTA
>SNQJ01S0112005.1:33469-53116 GCA_010110895.2 Picea sitchensis | reverse complement strand
TGTTACGCCAATTTGACCCTTACCTTCAAGCTATTAAGCCTACCCTACAAACTGTGCGATAACATAGACCAAGGGAGATAGGATACATTTATCATAAAGGTGCACTTGTGGTAAATGGGCCCAGACGTAGTCCTTCCTTGATCATGACAAGGAATAATATGGACTCAAGGTGCTTGAAGTGCTTTCCACGTGTCAGTTAGCATCAGGCCGACATTCACTCACAGGTGTGTACTTGTGGTGAAAGATCTCGGTGTGGTAATTGTCCTAGTCATGGTGATTTGGCAAGGAATAATAAAGACTCAAGATGTTATATGCTATTACATGCAGACCCAAAGTGAGCCTAATCTTAGAGAGAGTTAATTGGCTCAGAGGGAGAGTCGTAGAAGAAGTTTCTCCTCGGTTCATGAGGGAGAGAGATGTCTCCCAAGACTCACAAATAAGTGTCATGAGTCTAGGGTGAAGTTTGTATACTTCAAAGACAAGCTTGGCATGTTGCAGAATTTCTCCCTCGTTGAGAGGTAGTGTTGATGTTTGGACAACATCGAGAAGATATTCTCTTAGAATAATAATTAATAATATAATTAATAATATAATTATTGATTATTAATATCATATATAATAAGTAAATGATAATAATAAATAGTTATTGATTATTCAAGGGACGCATCCTTTCATGGATGGTCACCATATGTGTAACACCCCAAGGCTGAGCCCCTGCTGAATTGTAATTATGTTTATAGGTTGGTGAGCCAAGTATTTATAAGCTTGAGACTTATATGTTTATTAGGTCGAAGAGCCTAGATGATTATGGCCATGAGCCTGATTTTTGTATATGTAAATGCACATATCATTAATAAAATTACATTGTTGCGTGTAGACCGACCATGAAGAAAGAGTATGGGGGACTAAGATCCACTAGGTAGGGTAAGGGAGGAGGCTAAGTGTCAAGGTCTAGGGGATAACCTCTATGGGAATAATATTTTATTATTATTTCCTAAAGGCTAAGGTGGACATGATAGGTGTTGTCCTAATTTCCTGGGAAAGGGAACAAGTGCTAAGTGGAACTCATGCAGCTTTAGAAAAACATGTGTCAACTTGGGTGCATGCAATTTATAGCTGGGAAAGCCAAATCATTGGAGGTTCCTCCTGTTGGCCATCCTCGCGACCCTTGCGTGCTCGCAAGTATGCCACCCTACCCGATTCACCATGGACTCATGTACTGAGCCACCATCATCTCCATCATCGACCTCTGAACAAGCATGCACCCTGTAATTGTCCGAGTCATGTTGTGTCATAATGGTTGGTCGTTGCAACCCACACAGTTCCTTGACTGAGTGTGGCTTGTTTTCATTGCCTGTTCTTTACTGAGCTTCGTTGTTGCCATCAATTTTTTGGAAATTGACTTAGAAGCTAGACTGAAGAAGCAGGTTGTCAGACCTGTGGTTTGAAGAGGCGAGTTGTCGAGCCCGTGGACTGAAGAAGTAGGTTGTCAAGCCTGCAAGCAACTCTCTCCAGGTGAGAGAGGTTGTTGGGAAAGTGATTTCCTATAGGGAGCCCAACTGCAACTATAGTGCTCGGAGAATTCATGTCCGACCTGTTGTTGAAGCCCTAGAAGGGAAGTGGGGCAGACGAAGGACTATTGATTAGAGAAGGGGCACACTTCCTGGGGTGGGATAGGCATGTGTGGAATGTGAGGTTGTAGACTATTAGTGTGAGTTGGCCCTGGGAGATAATCCTTCCTGTTGGCCTGTGCGGCTTTCTTGTTTCCCTTGTCAATCCAAAGAATCCCTTGCCCGATGGAGTTTAGTCCTAGCTCAGGGGTGACCCACTATTGAGCGTGATGAGCAGTGTGGTCTAAGGCTGGGAGGTTCGTGGAAGGTATGCACATAGTTGGTGGTCATCTATTAAAAGAAAAGTACCAAATCGTTGTTGATTGTATGTTGTGTAACTTTACATGTGTTATAATTGATAAGTAACACATGTATATTTGTTTATGTTGTATGTATAGGCTTGTTGTTATTTCCACATTAATCTGTGTATGGTTAGAATATGTAGTCTGTATGCATATATTATCAATATGTTTTAATGATTATTTCCGCATGAATAAGTGGCACGAATAGGATGTTGTAACTGTTAATCTGAGATAGGTAGGCATGCATACAAATTCATAAAAAAATGGTATCATAGCATAAAGGTTATTTGGTGGCATGTCCTGGCCTGTTGATTTAGGGCTGGGGATGTCACGAATTGGTATCAGAGCTAAGAGAGATGCCCATGAAGTGGCGTTGCTCGACCTGTTGGTGGTCGGGGATGTCACAAAATGGTATCAGAGCCATGGTTTCAACACTGAGCCTAGATGGGCCATGTTAGTGGAAGTTGTAGAGAAGGTTTCAGAAGGAAATTGTCGTCGAAATGGAAAAAATTGAAGTTCAGAGCCCAACTTTCAACAATGGGCCTGAATTAGGTCATAGAAGTGGTCATGGAATCAAAATCTTAGAGAAAATTGTTGTTGAGAAGGACAAAATTTGAATTTCAGAGCATTCCAGAGTGCCAAGAGAACACCTCGGTCGTGTTTGTAAGCTCAGGAGGTATAGCGGTCCAAGAAAGATAGCATAGAAAAGAGATTGCAATAATCGTGGGTTTGGAACCACAAGGTTTGAATTTGGGCCGTGGGATCGGTTCGGGAGGAGGAGGGTCCTTCACAACTGTCAGATCTGGAGAAAGGTGCATGATGATTAACCCCTAAGTACTTCAGAGTTAGTGACTTCGACGAAGTTTATGTGTGATAGAGCAGAAAGGGTAGAAGCCCGAAGTTCCAAAGTCCCAAAGAGGATCTACACCGTAGATCCGGGGGGGAGTGTTTACCATTGGATTTGACCAAGGATGGATCATAACCATAGGGATGAGCCAAGAGCAAAAGGTAAGAAATTTTGGGAGTTCGACGTTCGGGAGAAATGAGGTATGCTAAGGTGAAATCTCCTGAAGCCCAAAGTCTTGAAGTGACGTGGCCTGATGATGTCACTAGGGATGACATGGACACATGGGATGTGTGCCACGTGTCAGTGAATTAAGAACCTTGGTAAGATGGGAAATGCAGTCATCATGTGACACATGTCACCCGCCTAATTGGAGCATGTGTTGGCTTCATGTGTCCTGTCACGTGGCTCTCCTGGTGGTGGCACAAGGTAGTTAATTTTGGCGAAGAATTTAGCTAGATCGGGCCTGCATTAACTTTGATCACGATTTATCAAGATCGATGGTCGAGAGGCATTGTGGAGATTGAAGTTGCGTGGAAGATAATTCCATAAGGCGGTCGCACAATCCAAACCACGATTTTCCAGAAGGGGTACGTTTCAACATGGGGAAAATTGCAGAATGATCGGCAGGTTACTCCAAAACCGCCAACCCATGTCCCCGCAATTTTAAAGTATAAATTTTGATGTGATGTTTTCAGTATTTAGTAGTCCAAGCACGAAAATCGTGGGCCCCGGTGGACGTGTGGCACTAGATCATGAAGACCAGAGACTTGACGCTCTGGAAGAAATGGCTTGTGATGGAATGGGAGGAAGAAACCCCCGAAGTTTTGTAATGTCGAAGTGAAGTGACATGATGATGTCACCGGGGTGACGTGGAAATATTTGAAGACTCACGGTTCGGGATTTTTGGGATGTGCAAAGGCGAAATCCTTCGAAGTCCTGGAGCCCCGAATCTCTGAAGTCCCAAAGTCCCAAAGCTTGGAGTTCCATAGCGAGTATTAGTTGTTGGATGCTGGGAGACGTGGACCGTTGATCCACTCTACTTCGTGAGTTCGCCAATCCGACACTTCGAGAGATTTTTTGGGAAGTGTTTTGGAAACCTTCGAAGCCTGGAGCATGAAGTTTCAAGGCTCTGGATAAGCGCTCAAATCATAAGCGTTGTGTCATAGCCGTGGTCACATGTGAATCAAGGGCAGAAGAAAAGGGGCTAATGCCCGAAATTTGTTGCAGAACAGAACTGGGCTTAGAGATTAAATCCGAGGGGTTCTTGATCAACCAAGACCCGTAGAAAATGGAATCTGATATTGTTTTGTTAAATCATATTGGTTTATTCTGGAAAATTATTAAAGACTATTAGCTTGACAAAAATTCAGTTGACTGCAAGATCTTGTAGAATTTACGGTTGTTAGAACTATACCAAATTGTTGCATAGTGCAGAGAAATGGGGGAGGCACCGAGTGCTTACAGTTCAAAAAATGAAGTTAGAGAAATGGATGTCCATTTAGGAGTTGAAGGATCGAACTCGAATTGGCATGGAGAAGAAATATATAAAGAAGGAAACATGATGAAAATCATTGAAAAGTTGCAGAAAGATGTCCAGACTCACTGAGCAGAGAACAAAAATCTCATGAAAGCCTGAGAGCAACAAGGAGAATTCAACATAAAGTTGATGCAGAGCCTGGAAAGAATAGAAAATAAATTGGATAAGGAGAGTGGCTCAAAAAAATCGGGAAGTCACAGAAGAACAAAAAGTGATAGCAGACATCACCAACACCCCCCGAGGCATTCCAATAAGAGAGCACACAACAAATCAAGTCCATCCCCTGTTAGGAAGCACAAGAGGTCTGGAGTGGATGAGCTACTAGGAGAAATGAAAAAATACAAACCTCCTACGTTTGATGGGAAGCAAAAGAAGGATGAGGATGCAGAGACATGGTTGTTGGGCATGAGGAAGTATTTTCAATTGCATAATTATTCTTCTCATGCAGAAGGAAAAATTTCCATCTATCAACTCCAAGGTAAGGCATCCATGTGGTGGGATCAAATTGTGCATGTGCAACACATTAATGAGACAAATGTTACTTGGAGAGAATTCAAGAAGTATTTTGAAAAGAAATAGTTGACTAAGAGGTATTCTGATAAGAAAATGAAAGAGTTATTTGAACTCAAGCTGGGAAGTATGTTTCTTTCATCAAGGATGAGACAGTCAAGATTCAGAGGTATTTGAGTGGTTTTCCACCATTCATCAATGACAAAATACAATATGATGATCCCAAAACATTAGAGGAGACCATAAGACGAGCTAAGTGACTATATGATCAGCAAAACACAAGGCCAAATTTCCAAAAAACATGGGAAGAGAAGAAGAAATTCAAGATGGATCAGAGGAAGAAGGGAATTAAGCCACCATTCTTCAGAAATAATCCTCAGGGACAACCAACTTCTAGAGAACCCAAATGATTGATACATGTGGTCAAAGGCCAAGGCAACCACCTATTTAATGTTGGGGTTGCAAAGGTGATCATATGTTTAGAGATTGTCCTCACAAAAGTGACAAAGTGAGAGTTGTTCACAATGTTCAGTGAGCTGAAACAATGGGGGACATGGGCATAAATATACCAAGGATCTATGCAGCCTTGGACAACAAGAAAGCGAAGTATCAATCACATATGATTGAAGTGGAGGTATGATCAAAAACCAAACCATTACTATTTAATTGATTCAAGAGTTATTCATAGTTATATAGATCCTAATATGGTGGAAAGTTTACATTTTCCAAGAAGCAAGCATGGAAAATATTGGTTGGTGCCAAAAGAAAAGTCAATGAGATGGTTAAGTCATGTCTTATGGACATGAAGGGACTGAGCACACGAGCATATTTGAACATCTTGTCTTTAGGATATTATGACTGCCTAATTGGTATGGATTGGTTAGACCAACACCATGCCATATTAGACTTCCATAACAAGGCATTCACTTGCCTAGATGAGGAAGGAAACCATAGATCAGTCCAAGGAATTCTTAGGGCAATGACTATCAGAGAAATTTTAGAAATGCAACTAAAGAAATGCTACAAGGAGGGTTGTCAAATATTTTCAACCCATATGGAGGAAGCATCTAAGGATAAGGTGCCAAATCTGGAGGATCATGCAATCCTGGAAGATTTTGAAGATGTGTTCAAGGAGGTACCAGGACTCCCTCCAAAGAGAGATATTGATTTCTCTATTAATTTGATGCCTGGAGCAGCCCCAGTATCAAAGACTCCTTACAAAATGAGTACACTAGAGCTGAAGGAATTGCAAACGTAGCTTGAATATCTTTTGAAGAAGGGGTATATACTCCCAAGTGTGTCACCTTGGGGTGCCCCAGTCTTGTTCGTGAAAAATAAATATGGGACATTGAGATTATGCATCGACTTCAGACAACTGAATAAAGTAACTATAAAGAACAAGTATCCTCTGCCAAGGATTGATGACCTCTTTGATCAATTGAAGGATGCAAAGATATTTTCCAAGATAGATATCAGGTCAGGATACCATCAGGTAAGGATTAAAGAGGAAGATATCAACAAGACCACCTTCAGGACAAGGTATGGTCATTATGAGTTCACAGTGGTGCCATTTGGGTTATTAAATGCACCTGTTGTTTTTATGTGCTTAATGAATGGTGTTTTCTAGGAATATTTAGACAAGTTTGTCATTGTTTTTATGGATGACATTCTTGTATATTCCAAGTCAGAGGAAGAGCATGATCATCATTTGAGGATGGTGTTGCAAGTTCTAAGAGAACATCAGTTGTATGCCAAATTGAGCAAGTGCTCATTTTATCAAAACATAATTCACTACTTGGGACATATCATTTCAAAGGATGGGATAGCAGTGGACCCTAAAAAGATAGAAGCCATTAAAGGGTGGAAAACACCTAAGAATTTGACAGAATTCAGATCCTTCATGGGTCTAGCGGGTTACTACAAAATGTTCATTGCAGGGTTTTCGAGAATAGCTCACTCCATCACTTCCTTGCAAAGGAAGGGGAAGAAATTTCAATGGACAAAAGAATGTGAGAAGAGTTTCCATTAATTGAAGCAACTGTTAACTAGTGCTCCAATTCTGAGGATCGCAGATCCAACTAAAGACTTCATTGTATGCACAGATGCATGTAAAGAAGGACTGGGTGGATTCCTCAGTCAAAATGGGTTTTTTGTATGTTATGAATCAAGGAAGTTGAAGGAGAATGAAAGGCTCTATGCCACTCATGATTTGGAGTTGGCAGCCATAGTGCATGCCTTGAAGAAGTGGAGGCACTACCTCATGGGAAAGATGTTTGAGTTGAGGACAAACCATAATGGTCTAAAGTATTTGTTTGATCAACCAACTCTAAATGCCAGACAAAGAAGATGGTTAGAATTTCTCAGTGAATATGACTTTGATATAAATCATATCAAGGGGAAAGAGAACAAAGTGGTCGATGCACTCAACAGAAGAGCGCAAGAGTTGCATGCTACAACCATTAGCATGTACCGATCAGATTTGAAAGACAGATTTGTAGAGGCTGCAAAATTAGATTTGCAGTACATGGAATTAGTAACCAAATTGTAGCAAGGTAAAATGTAGCATAAGGTTGAGGATTATGAGTTGGTAATTGATGGAATCCTCTTGTACAGAAACAGAGTTTATGTACCCAACTCTTTTGAATTGAGTAGTGTGATTTTAAAAGAGATGCATAATGTGCCTTATGCAGGACACCCATGATATCAAAAAACAATTTCAGCAGTCAAAAGCCAATATTATTGGCCCGACATGAAGATGGAGACTGTTGAATACATAGCTAAATGCTTGGAATGTCAAATGGTCAAGGATGAGCATAGACACCCGGCTGGGTTACTACAACCATTACCCATTCCTGAGTGGAAATGGGAAATGGTGACAATGGATTTCATCACAGGGTTGCCCAGATCAAGCAAGCAACATGATGCAATCATGGTGGTGGTGGACAAGCTTACTAAAGCCGCCCATTTCATTTCTATGAAGACTACTCATAAGGAAACTAATGTTGTTGATATTTATATGAGGGAAGTAGCACGCTTGCATGGCGTACCCAAGACAATTGTCTTTGATAGAGACCCAAAGTTTATATCAAAGTTCTGGAAGGGGTTATTCAAAGGGTTTGGAACAAATCTGAACTTCAACACGACATATCATCCTGAGTCAGATGGGCAAACATAAAGGGTAAACCAAGTGATAGAGGACATGCTAAGGATGTATGTGATGGACAAACTATCTAAATGGGAGGATTATTTACACTTGGTAGAATTTTCCTACAACAATAAGTATCAAGTATCATTGAAGATGAGTCCATTTGAAGCACTTTATGGTAGAAAGTGCAACACCCTGGTAAGCTGGGACAACCCAGCTGATAGGGCAATGGTTGGGCCAGAGTTGCTCAAGGAAATGGAAGAAAAAATGCTGAAGATTAAGAAGAATTTGAAGGTTGCCTAAGATAGGAAGAAACGTTATGTTGATAAGAACATAACTCACATGGAATTTAAAGTAGGGGATCATGTATTCCTGAGAGTGAAGGTCGACAAAAGCTCCCTGAAGTTGGGAAATTGTTCAAAGTTGGCAGCTCATTATTGTGGGCCGTTTGAAATCCTAGAGAGGATTGGTCTAGTAGCATATAGGCTTGCATTGCCTACATGCATGTCTATACATAATGTATTTCTTGTGTCATTTCTTAAGAAATATGTACCTGATGCTAATCATGTTATTGATTGGAATGTGATTCAGGTGGAGTAGGAAAGCGCTTTTTAGGTGCATCTGGTGCGTACACTGGATCGAAAAAGCAAGCAGATCCAGAATCGAGCCATAGGGCTTGTAAAAGTTCAGTGGACCTGGTACGGTCCTGAGGACGCAACATGGGAGCATGAAGATGCTATGTGGGCAGAGTACCCGCATCTTTTTGAAGATTTTGGAAATCTTGTTGTTGTTGTGTAAGTAAGTTGCACTGAGGACAATGCAAAAATAAGGGGAGGGGATTGTAACACCCCAAGGTCGAGCCCCTGCTGAATTGTAATTATGTTTATAGGATGGTGAGACAAATATTTATAAGCTGAAGACTTATATGTTTATTAGGTCGGAGAGCCTAGATGCTTAAGACCAT
Source organism: Picea sitchensis (assembly GCA_010110895.2). Lineage (NCBI taxonomy): Eukaryota > Viridiplantae > Streptophyta > Pinopsida > Pinales > Pinaceae > Picea > Picea sitchensis. Next base: position 44,201 of record SNQJ01S0112005.1, on the reverse strand, counting down.
GAGCCCGATTTTTGTATATGTAAATGCACATATCATTAATAAAATTGCACTTATGCGTGTAGATCGACCACGAAGAAAGAGTATGGGGGACTAAGCTCCACTAGGCAGGGTAAGGGAGGAGGCTACATGTCAAGGCCTAGGGGCTAAGCTAGAGGGCTTACCTCTAAGGGAATAATATTTTATTATTATTTCCTAAAGTCTAAGGTGGACATGATAGGTGTTGTCCTAAGTTCCTGGGAAAGGGAACAAGTGCTAAGTGGAACTCATGCGGCTTCAGGAAGACATGTGTCAACCCAGGCGCATGCAATTTATAGCTAGGAAAGCCATCTCGTTGGGGGGTTCCTCTTGCTGGCCATCCTCACAACCCTCAACTGCTCGCAAGTCTGCCACCCTACCCGATTCACCACAAACTCACGTACCGAGCCACCATCATCTCCATCGTTGACCTCTGAACAAGCACACACCCTGTAATTTTCTGAGATGTGTTGTGTCATAATGGTTGGTCGTTGCATCCCACACAGTTCCTTGATTGAGTGTGGCTTGCTTCCATCATCTTTTCTTTACAGAGCTTTGTTGTTGCCATCAATTTTTCAGAAATTGACTTAGAAGCTAGACTGAAGAAGTAGGTTGTCAAGCCTGTGGTTTGAAGAGGCGGGTTGTCAGGCCCGTGGAATGAAGAAGCAGGTTTTTAGGCCTGCAATAAACTCTCTCCAGGCGAGAGAGGTTGCTAGGAAAGTGATTTCCCAGAGGGATCCCAACTGCAACTATAGTGCTCGGAGAATTCATGTCCGGCCTGTTGCTGAAGCCCTGGAAGGAAAGTGGGGAAGCCGAAGGACTGTTGAGTAGAGAAGGGGCACACTTCCTGGGGTGGGACAGGCATGTGGGGAATGAGAGGTTGTAGGTTGTTAGTGTGAGTTGGCATTGGGAGATAATCCTTCTTGTTGACCTGTGCGAATTTCCTGTTGCCCTTGCCAAGACTAGGAATCCCTTGCTCGGTGGAGTTTAGTCCCAACTCAGGGGTGACCCACTGCTGAGCGTGATGAGAAACGTGGTCTAAGGCTGGGAGGTTCATGGAAGGTCTGCACGCAGTTGGTGGTCATCTATTAAAAAGATAAGTACCAAATTTTTGTTGATTGTATTTTGTGTAATTGTACATGTGTTATAATTGATGAGTAATGCATGGATATATCGTTTATGCTGTATGTGTAGGCTTGTTGTTATTTCCGCATTAATATGTGTATGGTTAGAATATGTAGTCTGTATGCATATATTATCGGTATGTTTTAATGATTATTTCCGCATGAATAAGTGGCATGAACAAGATGTTGTAACTGTTAATCTGAGATAGATAAACATGCATATAAATTCATAAAAAATAGTATCAGAGCATAAAGGTTATTCGGTGGCATGGCCTGGCCTGTTGGTTTAGGGTTGGGGATGCCACAAATTGGTATCAGAGCTAATAGAGATGTCCAAGAAGTGGCATTGCCCGGCCTGTTGGTGGCTGGGGATGTCACAAAATGGTATCAGAGCTAAGAGAGATGTCCACGAAGTGGCGTTGCCCGACCTGTTGGTGGCTGGGGATGTCACAATATGTTCCCTATATATGGAACACTCATAATTATAATAATATATCGATCATATCCCATATGAAGAAAAACCAACAGAACTTTGATCGATGAAACTATGTGAGACATACAAATTCCAACTAGATTTACCACCTGGAACTTTTCCAAAAAGAGGGCTATTTTGGATAAAGGGCATCCTATGCCAAATCATTAGGATTATTTAAATTCATTGGGCAAGCACACATGAAAACATATCATTTGGATAGTCTTGAATCATGTTGGGTACTATATTAGCTACCAACTTTCACTAAGTCGACAAATCATTGGTAACAAAAAATGTTCATTTCATTTGTAAATAACATTGAAATGATTATATGTTCTATTAATTATATTGTAAGATTGTCCATTGGATGTATCTTAGGTGGTTGGGAGGAATGCTTGTTACCCTCCCCACCCAGGTTCAAATACTTGGAGTGACATGTTGTTCCCTTTAATGGATCTATAATATGCTCTTGTTGTTGATCCCCCAATACTCCAAAAATGCTCGACCACCCCATGTTCTCTCGTGGATTTTGGGGAGGTTTTTTGTGGATGTAGTGAGCATCGATATCCAACGTTGTGAACCACATGCTAAAAAAAGTATATCTTAAGGTTTTCATTGTGAACACTAAGTGATGATTTGATTATAACATCTCACCCAATAGTTAGATGCCTTTGTTCATTGTCCATCAGATTGTCCTCCACTATCCACCTCACCGTTCATTGTGATTTGACTAGTTGTACACACCCACCTATTGGACATTGTTGAGGTCATCATCAAGATGGTCGATGATGATCGTACATTCCCATGCTTACAAGATATCAAGCTTCCTAGAAGGTGCAATGTTCAAGGGGATTGTGGTGGATGTTGTGGAGAGAAATGTAGAACATGGAAAGCCTTAATGGTGGCGGGGATGGTGAAGTATCTCACTTGTGGACCATTGTTGGGAAACTAATGGCCACTACAAGATTCTAATAATGATAAAATCCCCCATGTCAAACCCAAGCCTAAGTCCACCTCTCTCGATCAAGATGAAGAGGAAAGAATAAGATATACATAGAGGCTTTATTATACACAAGCAACGTTCACCTCCTTGGCATTGTGAATCCTTCTCAATTCAAGGCAGGGATCAAATTACATTGATAAATTACCTATATGTCCTACCTTCCTCCCAAACAAAGGAAATCTACCCTTTACAGATTGTAAGGATGTTTATGGTTGTCTATTTGAATCTCAACTAAATGATGTATTTTTTTCAACAAAGTCATGTTTGCTAATGCATAATGGAGTTCTCTCCATTGTAGGGTTGAAGTTGAATTATTTGATTTTGGATTAACATTGTTGATAGGAATATGTATATGCATTCTAATGCCCAATAACAATAATCAGATGTAGGAACAAAATTTCAATAAAAGTTGAGGGTATTAGATTTGTGGTCTTATTTGAATATTGACAATACCACCTGTGTTTGGGGGATTTTATCCAGATAGGTGAGCAGTGTCTTCTATGGTTTGGTAGGTCCTCCAATTTATCAAACTTAATCGAATTGCGATGTAAAACCAATGTATATCCTATAAATATATTATCCAGATAGGTGAGTAGTGTCTTCTATGGTTTGGTTGGTCCTCCAATTTATCAAACTTAACCTGATTGCGATGCAAAACCAAGGTATATCCTATAAATATATTATCCTCTTCCACTTTTCAAACCTTTTTGTCCAAAGTCCTTTTTAAAGGAAATGCTTTTCCTACAAATAACTAATGTTATCGCCCACCAAAGTTGGGTATTTAACACTTTGAATTTTGTCATCTTTGCATTTTGCATTAAATCTAACTTTGTTGATTTTGTATTAAGCTTTCAAGACATTTATTAGCCTTTGTAAAATCCCATTTTGTTGATTTTTCTTGGAATTTTTATTAAACTTCATTGTAGTCAAATTTCAACACCAAACATGAAGTGGGTGTGAAGGACACGAGCATAAATTGATTGACTTAGGGCTCAAACATATAGACTCAAACACTACACTAATGGTAGTTTGTTACTAAATATGTGTGATGTATTGTAGCTCCCCAAGCTAAATATGTGTGATGTATTGTAGCTCCCCAAGGTACATGTGTGTGTTCATTCTCCATTGTCTCTCTACACTATCAAGTTGATTCGCCAATCAATGCATCCCATCTAATTTTCACAAACATAAATAGACAATAAAGCTAGCAACAAAACTATATCATTCAACTCATCAAATCTTCACTAACATAGATAGATAATAAAGCTAGCAATAAAACTATACCATATTGTATTTTGAAATTACACCCATCTCACAAGGTGATTGGTCATGTCTCGAGAACTCCAAAAACTATTTACACAAAGACCTTTCACATAACATAGCAATAGCAAGATTCAAATCCATATAATATGATATCATCAAATATTCACTAACATAGATAGATAATAAAGCTAGCAACAAAACTTTACCATATTGTATTTTAAAATTACACCCCGGTAATTGGTCATGTCTCTAGAAATCCAAAAACTATTTACACAAAGACCTTTCACATAACATAGCAAGATTCAAATCCATATAATATATATATCATATTTTTAATGCATCATATTTTCTTATACTATCCTTTACCACTTTACCACTTTAAGAACAATTATCAATAACATTAATTTTTTAATAAAATATACCTTAATGGAATACATCCAAGTTATGACACAAATACATATTTAACAATACCGCTTTAAACGGCTCAAGCTCACACTTTCTTCTATTTTCCACTGTTTATTCTCACCCAACAATCTCTAATCTGGAGGCACCTTAAGATCGAGTGATCGAAAAATAGAATATATTTGAATTGATTGAAATAAAGATGATAATGTCTGCGGCTCTCGCTCCTCGTCTAAGCCAGCAATCTTCACCAGGATTTAAGCCAGGTTATATGATTTTTTATCGTATTCCAATAAATTCCAGTAGCTTTCATGGAAATCCTAAGAAGCCGAGGAAAGGAATGAGAGCATGGGCAGAGCGCCAGCCAAATGGATTGAGCAAATCAAAGCCTTTTCCAAAAAAATTGCTCGTTCAGGCTGCAATTGGAGTGTTCGCATTGGGTTTTATTGATGCAGGGTATGTGGTGTTTATTTATTTATTTTTAAATCTAGTTTTTGAATTGAATTTTTGAAAGAAATTTATTACGATTTCAGTGTTGATTTTCGCATCTGCTTGTGTTAATGGCAAATAGAGTTACATTCTTAACAATCTCCTCTGATTCTTGTTAGTTTTTTCTATCCATTTTAATGATTTTTTAAGGTCAAAACCTCAGTTTGAAAGGATTTCTTAAGGACCCAAAATCCCTTTCGTGTTCCACAACTCTACCTGCTCTTCCTGACGTATGCCCATCTTTCAACGTTGAGATTGATGCCTTTTAATTTGCACAGGGATTTATTCTAGAGCAAGGAGGACATCCAGTAGCTTATTGCTAAGATCAATTTTGTCAAGCCAAATTAAATTCTAGCATTTGTGTCACAGATTTTTATGCACTGCTTCAAGCATGAGCACTGGCAACATTTCCTTTTTGGCAAGGAAATTATCAATATTACCAATCTCCCCAGTTTCTGAATTCACAATTGAAAATTTAGGACCATCGTCACATGAAGCGGGCTTCATATCTGCAGCAGTTCCATTTAGTGATCAAAGCAAGAAGGGAGTTAGAAACAAGGTTGGTGATCTCTTCAACTAGCCCTTTCGCAAACACTTACAAACATATTGAATTCCAGCTTCAACAACTATGAGGATCGGAAAAGCATCTATTCATGAATGCATCTCCAAAGACTATATCTGCAGATGTTCGTTGTCAACCTAGTCTTAAGCCCTGCAATTATAAGTTTGTCTTATATTATCTGCTATCAAATTCCTGGAAATCCATCTCTATGGACTTCATTTGTGTTAAACCATCAAGAAAATATTGAGCACATCAAGAAAATATAGAGAATATAAAAACTGACGGAAAAGGCTCACTCTATATTTTCCATTTATCAATATGTACAATAATGTATATATAGTACACATTGCACAACTGACCTCTAACGGTCATTTATCAATATGTACAATAATGTATATATAGTACACATTGCACAACTGATCTCTAACGGTATGACCGTTAGGGTAAGATAACGAACTGAGATTAGAGTTTTCAACATCCCCCCATAATCATAAGTTCGTTCTTGCCTGAAAAACTGTCACTTTTTGACAACTAGTAATGTGTCAAGTGAATATTCAGAGCGCTGAAGATGCTCTCTGAAAATGTAACTGGCAGAATCTCATGTCTTCTGCTTAATTGGTGGTTTCAAGCTGACCACAAACTATCAAGAGCTCAAAAACTATGAAGAGATGGTTTTAGGATTACCACAAACCATATAAACTAATTAATAATCTAATTGTATGTTCAGGAACAAGGCTGCATACTTGTTTCCCATTTGATCATCTGTTCACAGGCTCTAAAACAAACTTGGAAGCCGACTGAAAACTTTAGATGTTATTCCCCCTGTCAGGGACAAGTTGTTCAAATTCCCTTGTTGCTGACCATCATTCATTCCCCCTTGTCGGGAACAATCTGACAACTGCAAAAAGAGATCCAACACCTGTATAAGCTACTACATAAGGAATCTCTTTCCTTGTGTTAGCACTAGGAATCACCCTCAGACTATAATGAGGATAAGCCCAGTACCCATCAGTTTATACAATAATTGTAAATGAGTTTTAAGGGGGTCAACTGGATAAGACATGAGATAATAACATTCCAACTCAGAAAATCTGGGCTGGCATGCACAAGCAATTGAGGTCTTGTATCAACTTCAGTTAGTAAGTTGGAGTAAAGGTGAATAGGAGGAAGACTTTGGTGAGAAAGTGTAGAGGTCTGTTATGGACATCAGGTCTTCCAGTAGCCTAAGGAGGAAAAAACGCAAACACAAGATCCTCTTGAATTCAAATTTTCAAGGAAGCTGAAAGAATCATAACAGTACTATAATCAAACATTTATCATAATACAGTTACAACAATCCATGTGAATCAATCAAACATGAACTCTCTCAGTATCAGAGGAAAATAAGATGGAGTAAGAAAGCTGACTTAGATTAACCAAGATGTCTCAAAAACAAATACAGAACCAGAGAACCAGTTGTTCTCAATCAAAAAATTACAATAGCAGGGAGCCTAGCTCAACCATTCGACCATTACAAAATATCAAAACTGCCTATATATAAGCAGAACTGCTGCAACCATCAAGAGTGTGATCGGATTGCTGCATTCAAAGTTTTCAATCGGCGTCTGCTTTGTTAGACTGTGCAGACAGTCTTCTGTTGTCAGAGGCGAGCTCTAAATCTGCCAGTCTTTCTAGCTTTCCATTTATGTGTTGAGACGAGGTTTCAGCCACCTCCTTCAGTTTCAATAATTGCCTTCATTTGGATCAAAACGGGGCCTGACATCCATGAATACTCTAGGCGGCACCAACGACTTTCTTCGGGTCAATCCTAACGCCTCGAGGCCATGCAAATCTTCTTTTGTGGCCAATGCGGGCACAACAAGTGGCTCGACTTAATTCAATTTGAGGGTGGTTTGACTGTGCAAACCCAAACATTTTCGTTTCCCTTTGGAAATCATGGGCAGAATGCCACATGATTTACAACAAGATGCTACTGAGGTTAGATCTGAATCACTGTCTGATTCCAATGAGATATGCTGCAAGTTCTTGTGATAACATCTGGCTCCACAGGGGATGGCATGCTCCCTGTGAGCTGCTAAGAACAAGTATTTCCAGGGCCTTAGCTGTTGGGCTATGGAGTCATGCTCAGAAAACATCCTGCTGAAGGCAACAGACTGAGAACTTAAACTGTTCTATTTTAAAATAAAAAACAAACACACCTGATCCCGAGGGAGCTTATTTATGTACAAAACCTAAACTAACTGACTTTTACAATGGGCTAGGTGAAGACAAACTTCCACCATGGCCATTCAAACTGTTTGATAACTGAATCCTTCGCTTCATCGCAAATGATCCATAAGAAACAAGGAAAGTGTGATAGCTGGCTAATTTCATTCTTATGATCACCCATATTACCTTCAAATGTTGATAAAAAGATCAAGCCTGCATGCTCCAAAGCATTTGAAAAGTGCAACTTTATGTATTCATCGACAYGGTCATGAAATTGAAGGCAACACATGATTAACTTATGAAAGGTTACCTTCACTGTTTCAAAACTGCTGACAACTTGCTTGATGTCCGCTACAGGGACACTTGATTGAATGACAGCCACAAGCATCTGTGGGTCAAATAGCTGCTTACTGTGAACTGTAGGTACAAGTGGAAGAAAGATGGACGTAGGTGGCTGCTGATCCATTGATGACTGTGGATTTATTTCGGGCTGCGAATAAACGATCTCTTCACGTGCCTCAACTAAGGGATGCTCCTGATCAAAACTTCGGGTTATGTCTTCTGTGACAAGGCCAACCTCTACATCATCCTTATTGTCTTCATAGTGATCAAATATAAGATAAGCTTGCTGCTCATCATCACTAGAATATTTATCAAAAATGGGCTGCCCTTCACATCTATGATCAACCTTTAAAACAGTAGTTTCATCAAGAATATAACTGTTAAAAATATCCATTTCAGGAACAGTAGTAATTGTTGCTTCCAACTGTTCATACACATGATTTTCATCAAGACAGGGCTGCTCATTGATACCTGCTTCGAAGACAAAATCATCCACAGTCTTTCCTTCACAGGGATAGCAAGTAAAACCCCCCTCATGTTCAGAGTTGATATGATACTGAACTTGAATCCTGCCACAAGCTCAGAGGTTCTTCTCCACTTCCTCAACATCCATGAACAACTGTGATAAAGATGTAGATTTTCTTTCCCTAAGATAAAAAACAAGGTCAGAATGTTGAGACACTATGTAATACACCATGGCAGCGGTCTCAGAAGGTTTGATTTCCAGGGGCAGGCTGCAATACAAGCTATGAAACCTTTGATTAAAAGCAGACATAACTTCCCTTTTTCCCCTTCTCAAAGTAGTGAACTCATGTAGGTATTGATCAAATGACTTGTTCTCACCTCAATACCTTAAAAATGTGTTGCATAATTCAACCCAGGAACCAATGGAGTCAGCTCCCAAACCCTTAAACCATACACCAACATCTCCTAACAAGGATTTGGAAAACAACCTCATGGTAACATCCTCATAAATTATCTCAAACTGATCAATAAAGTTCTCGAAAGCCTCCACATGCCTCACAATTGTAACATGATCCTCTCCAGAAAAATGGGGAAAGTACTTAAAGAAATCAGGAGGATAAGGATGAAGATGATATGGAAGTTTTAAAGGTTTAAACAACTTGTCTCTGATTCTAGTTTGAAAACTAGTGGGTTGAATAAGAGGCTTATCACACTGATGGCAAGGCTCAATAGTAACAATAGGATGTGATGAGATTTGAGGAGGCCGTGGATCAGTTTCAACCTCCTCAGGGCTGCAAGGGTGATTGAGTTCATGAAGGGTTTCAATATGAAGCTCATCTTTATGAGTAGGCTGAGCTGAGGATATAATATCAACATCTACAACACAAGCATAAAGCAGGTCTTCTTCTTTTAAGGATGTATATATAAAGGAAGGTTGGTGATCGACTGAATAAACAAAACACAATATGATCCTCTTTATATGTGAAGGGAAAAACAAAAATGAGCTGATAAAGAATAACAAAAGTTCATGAAGAAAGTTCATAAGTCATAAGCTGATACCTAGTCATTCCCCTCATTTTTCTGTCAGTGGGATCCTCCCCAGTGGAGTCTCTGATTGTGGAGTCGCTAGGTAGATGATTACAGTCAGTTTTCTGTATCACTCTCTTGTCTACCATCAAGAGTTGGATCTATGTCGTTCTTCCCAAGGAGCTCTTCAATCTGCTCAAATTCGTCCCCGACAATGACGCCATTTATGTTAGCACTAGGAATCACCCTCAGACTGTAATGAGGATAAGCCTAGTACCCATCAGTTTATACAGTAAATGTAAATGAGTTTTAAGGGGGTCAAATGGATAAGACTCAAGATAATAACGTTCCAACTCAGAAAATCTGGGCTGGCATGCACAAGCAATTGAGGTCTTGTATCAACTTCAATCAGTAAGTTGGAGTAAAGGTGAATAGGAGGAAGACTTTGGTGAGAAAGTGTAGAGGTCTGCTATGGACACCAGGTCTTCCAGCAGCCTAAGGAGGAAAAAACTCAAACACAGGATCCTCTTGAATTCAAATTTTCAAGGAAGCTGAAAGAAATCATAATAGTACTATAATCAAACATTTATCATAATACAGTTACAACAATCCATGTGAATCAATCAAACATGAAATCTCTCAATATCAGAGGCAAATAAGATGGAGTAAGAAAACTGATTTAGATTAACCAAGATGTCTCAAAAACAAATACATAACCAGAGAACCAGTTGTTCTCAATCAAAAAATTACAATAGCAGGGAGCCTAGCTCAACGATTCGACCATTGCAAAATATCCAAACTGCCTATATATAAGCAGAACTACTACAACCATCAGGAGTGTGATCGGATTGTTGCATTCAAAGTTTTCAGTTGGCGTCTGCTCTGTCAGACTGTGCAGACAATCTTCTGTTGTCAGGCCCGAGCTCTAAATCTGCCAGTCTTTCTGGCTTTCCATTTATGTGCTGAGACGAGGTTTCAGCCACCTCCCTTGATTTCAATAATTGCCTTCATCGGGATCAGAACGGGGCTTGACATCCATGAATACTCCAGGCGGCACCAACGACTTTCTTCGGGTCAATCCTAACGCCTCGAGGCCATGCAAATCTTCTTCTGTGGCCAATACGGGTGCAACATGTGGCTCAAATTAATTCGATTTGAGGGTGGTTTGACTGTGCAAACCCTGTAGTGTTCTTGACTTGGCTAGTCTAGGAAGCGCTACTAATGTGTGTGTAGGATCAAAGGTTTACAGCATATAAATGATCATACAAATAATAAACGCGACAAAGGATTGCAAAGTTTGTATTATGATATCTCTGTGGATTACAAAATGGCCGAATGCGGCTGAATAACTGACAATACTC